>MJUU01040726.1:16036-36481 GCA_002080025.1 Modiolus philippinarum
TGTATGGAGGTCTTTCAAACTTCTGTCTATTTCTTGCAGGATCTAAGCAAAGTCTGTTTTTATATAGTAGTTTTACCATGCTAACCAGGAGGTAAGTTTTGTTTCTCACAGAACACTCGGATGAAAATAAGTGAGAATGTTAACAGTGATAATGAATCTATGGAATTAATAACATATATATTAAAGAATATATCAAGTGTACACTTTTCACAATTTTAAAGCTTTTAGTTTCTAGTAGTCAAGGAATCGTTATCTTAGCGAATGAAATTGCATGTAACAGATTAAGACGGATGTTCTTCAATGGGCACAGTAAATTATTACATACGGATCGGACATCTATCATAAGATAGTTCATTACCTGTTAACAGATAAACAAGTTCATTACCAGTTATGATAAGCAATCTCATTACCTATTACCCCCTGGAAAGAATGTTTTATCTCTTTATTGCATAGAGACCTATGTTAATTTTTTTTCCATATTTAATTATCAGGAGTTAATGATATTTTATCTGCGCCAAAACCACAAAAATACAGATAAGATAGCATTACCTGAGATAATGCTATTTTATCTCACTTTTGTGGCTTTGGCGTGCCATACATAATTAATTTCATGCCGTAAAATCACATTTTATGTTTTTTTGCAAATTTCAACGGGTGCACTTTCCACATGGTATAAATTGTCTATGTTGTTTGTATATGTGCTGCTGTTGTACTAAATAATATACATGTACTCATGTGATGTCCCTGTTGTTTCTTGGCATTTCTGATGATTTATGCAGTTTTCTGATTTTTGACTGATGGTTTCAGTTCTTACTTATTTGACACAAATGCACAAGTATTTACATCAATACAAACAACTTTTCTTTGGAATGTCTTCTTATTTCAATCCAGTTTCTGAGATTGATTATTCAGAAAATGGTAATTTTTGAGAGACTTGTATGTATTTTTTCTAAAAATTTGTGCATACGTGTGAAATTTGTAAAAATCCAAAATTTGTGATTTACCTGTAAGAAATTAATTACCTGTGCAGGATATAAATATCCATTTATAGATACAATAACCAATTTGGGATATTGTTTCCAACTTGTCAAATATGTTACAGAATGAAAATGAGATTTTGAAATCTGAAGAAACCGATCGAGACACCAGTGAAGTCCACTCTATTAAACATTAAAAATTTACCTTTGTTCCAAAGGCATTGAAAGCTACAGTGTTGTGCAATAATTAAACAACAAAGGCATTTTTTTACTGTGCATTTCATATAAAAATCATATCTATTTCAAAAAATTATTGTGAAACGTATTGTTATGAAAAAAAAATAATCCGCATCTAAAATCCCTGTTCTTGAGTAGAAAATCTATATAATAAAAAGCATAACTAATCGATCATCATGAATATCAATAAAAATGTCACTCATGTCATTCAATGCAGTGGATTAAAATCATTGCGGAACAAAGTTCTCGATATTCACTATAGTGCAGTGACTGGGTTTTAAAAAGACGCTTATTTTAGGAGTTTAATGGACCAGCATACCTCTTGGCTAGAAACGATATTTTTCGAAAGACAATAATCTAAAGTTTATTTTTTGCCCTGTCGTAAAAAAATCCTACAGTGCAGTTTTCCGGAAATTCACTGAAAACGAGACATTTTGATTTTTGCCAAATTTTGACGGAATATTAACAAAGTCTGCTCACTTAGATACGTTTCAATGATTGTTGATAAATATATTGGAAAACGAAACATGTCTGTGTAAGCTATGATATCACAAAAGAAAAATATATTTCGAAGACCTAGAAGTTGAGGAATTTTTTGTTTTAAGGGGGGGGGGTGTCTCCTAGACTATGAGTCTACCTGCTGTCGAATGTTGTGGAATAAGTTTTTCAGCAAATTTTCATTGGTTTTTGTATCAATTCAATGGATTTATCAATTATACAAACATTTTCATTGGTCAAATATAAATCTATTGCATTTTACCTATTTTTGAGGTATTCAACAAAAAACATACTGAAAGACAAGATGTGAACAATCTTGATATTTCGCGGGTAAACATTTTCTGTGCTCTGCTAATTTATTATAGTTTATTATAAGAAGCAGTAACCACTAGGTGGTACAAAAACCAGAAAAATAAATAGAAACTGCCACTTTCGGTCACGTGACTGATGATTCAATATGGTTGCCACAAATACAAAATTGTTTTGCGTAAAAGTTTAACAAATTGGGAAAGAAAATGCATCAGAAACTTCCAAAAATTTATAATGAATGAACATATTGTTCCAGTTATCATTTATATGACAGAGAAATGAAAAATAAAACTGTAACAAGAAATAGTACAAAAACAATTTCAGTACAAGATAAAACACTGATTGATGTTCATATCAAATAAAACTGAAATTACGTTCTTCCGTAAATGGATGTTTTCCGTTTAAGACAGTCCGTAGAAGACAGGGTCGCGTGAAGCTGTCTTACACCGGTAATTGTCCAATTCAACGTTGCGATTTCTTCGACGTTACAATTGTTACCACAATAAACTCCATGGATAAGTTGACGTCACAACTGAGAACTCCACCAGAAATGGCAAGATTTACTTTCTTTCGGGTTGGGTGTTGTATTTTACGGAAGAAATAGATTTCTCATATTCGACAAAAATTAAAGATCGGGACATCTTCCACTCGTGTGGGAAATTCTACGTCTTTTACCTTTGTTTCACTCGGAAAAGACGAAATTTCTCACACTCGTGGAAGATATCCCTCATCTTTGACATGGTCTCGTAGAAGAACTTCTTCTTCTTCTTCTTCGTTTTTCGTCTTACTTTAATTTTTATACCCCACTTGAAAAGTGGGGGTATATAGTTATGAGGTTGTCCGTCTGTCCGTCCGTCCGTTACACCTGAAGGTACCCATCTCTTATCCTCTACTCCTCATGAACTCCTGAATAAATTTTCATGAAACTTTAACACAGTGTTTTTGACATAACGTAGATGTGCACCTCTTATTTCAGGATTTGATTTGATTGATTTTGGGGTTTTACCATAGCAAAACATAGACTCGGCCATTACATTACAAGTGGGTACCCATCTCTTATCCGTAACTCCTCCTGAACTACTGAATAGATTTTCATGAAACTTTTATACAGTCTTTGTAGCATAATGTAGATGTACACCCTCCTATTTCAGAATTTGATTTGACTGATTTTGAATTTATGGAATCAAATGGGGTGCGGGGTATTTATTAGTGAGCTTCGCTCACAGTTTTTCTAGTTTGTTTCTGTGTTTTCGTTTTCAAATACATATGTATGTTAATTATACCCAAACCACATGTATCTAAACACGACTCTTATGGTTTCTAGGGAAGAAGATTCCTACCGTCGGGTTCCTTAAGAAAAGAAAAAGCATTTTTTAATTTCTTTTTTTTTCAAGTATTTTCTTACACCAGCTTATTCGTGATTTCATCCTTCTTCATAAAAATCCGATCGTATCAATAAGCAACTGTCGTAACCTCTAGAAACATTCCGTATATGCATTTATAAATGTATACGTTTTCTTGTATTTGCCATTTTCTATTGTTCCCTAGACATTATGAATGTCACACAATTTTTATTGTCAGAAATTCTCTACTCTTATTCATAAATGTATGGCCTCATAAAATATTAGCCTTCAATGACATATTTAATCCAAGAAAGTTTTGAATCTCTTGCCATGGATACTACAAATTCGAATTATGTTCCATTTACGGATCCAATGGGGACCCCTCATTTGTGGACAATCGCATATTTTTTTATGAATATTCTGATGTTTTATTAAGAAATACCCCAAAATTTCGCGCCTCGCTCCGCTCTTCGAAATTTCCTTTCACTTCTTAATTGGGACACCCCTTTTTAAGTTCCCTGGATCCGCGCCCGTCTTACCCCCATTTTTCATAGTCTAAGGAATTTCCACTATATACATCTACATATAGTCAGCTCGGTGTCAGCTCGGTGTCTAAAAATAAAATAAGAAAAAAAGAGTATTTGCCAGTTTCGTTGAGCTTTGAGAAGTAGAGGTTAAAGCAACTATATAAAGGCCCTATAGACGGACTGACAGACAGACACATGCACGAACAGAAGCAGAGCGATGAATATTGAGTATTTGAGTGTCAGTCCTGCAGGTACAGTCCACTTGGAATTGTTTCAAAAACGTTGACTGATTTTACTATCGTCAAAACTTCGCCTTTGCTATTTGTAATAATTTTTCATTTGAGGGGGTCATAATCAAGCAGTCACAAAACAGTCTTTTAAAAATGAATTTCCTGGAAACTATCTAAAAAATATCATTTAATATTACATTTTAATATTAAAAGTGCGTTTAAGATATCTTTTCTTTTTTGTCGGGTATTCGGGAAAATCAACACCCCAAACTTTTTTTCCAGAATCATAGAGGGAGTGAAAAGTAACAGCCGTTTTTCAATTCAAATACTTCCAATATTAGTATGATGGCGCTATTATTTTCTAGGGTATGCTTCATATGTCAACTATGCAAAAGGTCAAGTCAAAATATTTTGAAATATGGCTACGGTTCCCGTTTTTACAAAACTATGGCTTTTTCTGCTGATTTTCCGTCTTGACCTTTAACCTCAATTTTCTAGATTCTGCACCACTTCTGCTTTTTACGACAGGGCAAAATAAACGCACCACAACTTCTTATACACTATATATAAAAACCAGCCATGAGGTATGCTGGTCCATTAAAATTGAAAATTTTGGTCTCTAGTCACTGTACTAGAAGCAGTGTTTACTAAGTCTTTATATATTCGGCGATATACTGTCCTACTAAGAACGAAAAGTCAAACACAAAATTCCTCGACGTGTTTGATGAAAATGAATGGAAAGTACACTTAATAGACAAAAGTTTTTAAAGACATTGAAGTTGCAAATATACATTGATTAACTTACTAAACAAAAAAATTAAATACATTGTATTTATTTGCTATTCTGGTTTTGTAAATACTCGATAAAAAGATATATTTGTCAAGATATAAATATCAATTTCTAGAATACGGAAACTGCCATTTTCATTGAGAACGTTAAAGAAATCTTTTTCTTCTTACTAATAGCGACCGAATTTGTAATAACTGAGATCAACTACAATTTTTTGAAGCTATCTAAAGAAAAGTATTCAAAGATACTGTTACATTTCAAACTTATTTTTCACTTAGTAAGACCTCTTTTTAATTATTTGCATCAATTTGAAGAAATTTCTGTTATGTTACCTTTTAAGGTGGCTCCCTCATCATATTGATGAATATTTACATATCAGTAGTGAAAACTCTGTAAATTTCCATTTAGAAAATATTTCGACCAAAATGGGCAAAAGTACACTTAAAAAGTTTATTTCTAAGTGCACGGTCTTCTGTGTGTAAGCTCTAGAGAAACTTAACCACAAAATTACATTGAACATTGCTATTATGAATATTTTTAATTTTTGCCCGATTTTAAGGCGGATACATTCGTAAAACTACAATAAAGTTGAAATTGACACTACTTGACAAAATTTACTGCTGACATCACAGGTGCTTGAGGACAGGACCCTGTATTGGGCCCTATGGTCCCTCCCCTTTAACAATATTTACTCCATTTTTCAATATTTGCCATTTATTTGTGGTATTTTGTACTAATTATAGCATTTCCTATTTTACTATCAATGTGTATTTCGAAGCATTAAGCTGTAACAGTGACACTATTTTTGTGTATGTGCGATGGTTACAGTCATTTCAAAATGTTTCATTAGAAAGAGGGAATACTGGAAGTGAAAAAATCGTCTTGTTTGGAAGTGGGGGTGCACGGAAAGAAATTCCACTCCATGTGCACGAAAATCTAGTAATTTCACACATTTTACTTGAATATCCCAGATTATCTCTACTAAGGTTATCAACAGTCCTATTTTCCATTCCCATTTTTAATTCTAACTACTTAGGTGCGCATGTTTCTGCAATATGGGAACAAACAGATGTTTGATATATGAAATGTTCATTGTATTAAACTCTCATCAAAGGGCAGACGGTTTTGGAATCGGCAATGGAAGCCTGTGGAGTTTTAATCGCCTTTTGTCTTTTAGGTTTGTATAATTTTATATGTAGAAGAGCGCTGTCAAACAGATGATCGCGTATACACTGCAAGGCAAAGTTAAACTACCCATTAACTATCCCGGATTTTTTGCTCTAAAAAGATAACCTAAGCTTGGTTTGAAATGGTATTAGCAAAATACCAGCAAGCATGCTTCGTCATATCCTTAAACAAGACAATGCCAAAATGATTTCAATCAAATTTTATTATTATCAGCATTCTGGCAATACATCTATGTTCAGTGCAAATATAAAAAACGTCTACTTATTTTATATTACATTCAAGAGCTCACAGAAAAAAAAACATTTAAGATATGATAATTCATTGAAAATTGTGTAGATTGGTCCCGACTTTTGCTGTTAAATCATCCGGACACGACCATTAAAAATTGTTTTATAAATGATAATGGGTTGAAAATTGTTTTATTCGTCTTCATGGCGGCACGGGTGCCGGTAGAGGAGGTGGACATACTTACCCTTCCAGAGCACCTGATGTCACTCCCGGTTTTCATGGGAGTTCACACTCTTAGTACCTTAGTTCTTAATGTCGTTTTTTATTCCCATGCCTTGTGATTCTCTATCGTCCTTGTTTTGTCTTAAAAAATGTAATATAGGGATATGCTCTAGTCCAGTCTTAAGGTCAGCCGAGGTAGACTTCGTGTTTTGATTTCGGAGATACTGTTCATATTTGCACAAGGGGTACAAATGCACTTTATCGACAAACATTGCCAAAAAGACCACCAACACAACTAAAAGTTACTGCAATTCTGGTATTTTATTATTTTAAAATGACTTGGAGTCTGTCAGTACAACTGCTCAATAACAGTAAACTTTTTTTTTTTTAAATATTTCTTTATCATAATTATTCAGTACATACTAAATCCGAACGTTTGTAAACGAAAATATCATGAAATACACCTGATTGCATCATACTTTGAACAAAAACAAAATATGGCATATTGAAGGGAATCATGCATCTTTGCACGTTGGAAGAAAAAAGATCACCGATAAATAGGTTTTATTTAAGAAATAGATTATTGCAAGCGGGCTCTATGCAAATTAGAACATGGGCAGACCTTATATTTGTCAATATTTTATACCGAGCGATAGCGAGGTATAAAATGAAGACAAATATAAGGTCTGCCCATGTTCTTATTTGCATAGAGCCCAACTGCAATAATCTATTTCGATTCTAATATATTTAACAAGAGTTTTGAACATTCGAAGCTGCTCTTAGAGAGCAATATTGGGTTTTGCACTAGAATTGAAATATGTCGGAAAACTGCATGTAAACACACATAAATGGACATAGAGAAATCTATATTCGTTGTTTTATTAATACAATTGGCTCATAAGCTTATGAACAAATAATCTGTTATAAAACATAAAATACGGATATTTTAAAATCGAAGCGGGTATAAGTGAACTGGTTGTATTTCTGATTTATGTGACTGTTTAGTTAGTAATACGTTATTTTTGAAGCAAAAAAAAGAAAAGAAAAGGAATAAAACTCATATTTATAATTTTATTAACCGTAAAAATAAAAAAAAATATATATATTTAAATCGTAGAGCATGATATGCAACATATATAAGATTTCATAACAACAATACATTCGTTGCTAGGTTACGATTATGTCAATTTCAGTTCCGAGTCTTAAATTTAGTAACTGTTTTAGTAGTATTTGATGTGGAATTTTGGGTGATTCATTATTTAAAACTTTATTTACACAAAATAAAATGAATATTTAGTGAATAAAATGTGAAATTGTACATTACGAATGTATCAAATATACGCATGTGCTAAAAATATTGTTGGAATTAGAACATAGCTTTGTTTCCAAAGCGGAAGAAGAGAGTCATATTAGAATTGCGCTTTGGAAACTTGTCATATTGCATCCTGTTTTAGAGTAATTCCATTCTGTTAGCAGTTATATTTGACAGTGGATTAATTCGTAGAAAATTATAGCATACACGACCGATAAATATTGCAGCTTTGTGAATTACGTTTTAGATGATTCCTATTGCGGTTTTAATTCGTTTATTAGTTAAATAAAATTGATAGTTTCCGTCTTTTCAAATTCAACTGATAATGACTTAAATATTTAAACTCGCCACGCAATAAAAATGAACCATAATAATGTGTGAGGAAAAAATAAAATTTAGGTCAAGAAGAAAAAAAAATCATCATGATTTGAAATCGAATAAGAATTTAAGGGTTTGGTGCAAGTGGACATGCGGCAAGATTAAACCAGCCTACCATTACCCAAATCACAACGTATAGCACGAAAGAAAATCGTGATTTCTATAGAATGTTCAAGGAATCGACTTGCTGCAGAAATAATGTCTTGCTTAAAGAAGCAAGTTTTTTGTGAAAAAATGTCGTACCATGAAAGAAAGTGATAGGTTTATTAAAATATACTAATAGGAAATATCAGGGAGAATCTGCGTATTGTATATTTTATTTAAAGGTAGAAATGGAAAATATATGCGAAAACTGTTGGTTAGGTTATTGAAGGGTACAAATAGGGATTATCCTGCATGACTGTTAATGAAATAGGTTTACTGAATGGTACAAACAGGGAGTATCCCACAAGACTGTGTATGGATAGTATTACTGAACGGTACAAATAGGGAAAATACTGCAGGACTGTGTGTGGGATAGGTTAATTAAACGGTACAAAAGGAATATCCTGCAGGAATGTGTATGGTATAGGTTTATTGAACGGTACAAATAGGGAGTATGCTGTAGGATTGTGTATGGATAGGTTTATTGAACGGTACATATAGGGAGTAACCGGTAGGACTGTGTATGGTATAGGTTTATTGAACGGTACAAACTTGCAGGACTATGTACGGGATAGGTTTATTGAACAGTACAAATAGGGATAACCATGCAGGATTATCACAATTTATGTATGGGATAGGTTAACTGAACGGTAAAATATGGATATTCCTGCGGGATTGTGTATGGGATAAGGTTATTGAACAGTGCAAATAGGGACAATCCTACAGAATTGTGTACATGATAGATTTATTGAACGGTACAAATAGAGATATTCCTGAAGGATTATTTATGCGATAGGTTTATTGAACGGTTCAAATAGGAAGTATCCTGCAGGCATGTGTATACATGGGATAGGATTATTGAACAATACAAACAGGGTGTTTCTTGCAAGACCGTGTATGGGATAGGTTAATTAAACGGTACAAATAGGGATGTTCCTGAAAGATTGTGTATGGGATAGGTTTGTGGAACGGTACAAATAGGTAGTGTCCTGCAGAACTGTGCATACATGGGATAGGATCATTGAACAATACAAACAGGGAGTTTCTTGCAAGACCGTGTATGGGATAGGTTTATTGAACGGTACAAATAGGGAAAATCCTGCAGGATTGTGTATGGATATGTTTATAGAACGGTACAAATAGGGAGTAACCGGTAAGACTGTGTATGGTATAGGTTTATTGAACGGTACAAACTTGCAGGACTATGTATGGGATAGGTTTATTGAACAGTACAAATAGGGAAAATCCTGTAGGATTGTGTATGGGATAGGTTAATTGAACGGTAAAAATAGGCATATTCCCGCAGGATTGTGTATGGGATAAGTTTATTAAACAGTGGAAATAGGGATAACCCTATAGAAATGTGTACATAATAGGTTTATTGAACGGTACAAATAGGGATATTCCTGAAGGATTGTGTATGGGATAGGTTTGTGGAACGGTAAAAATAGGTAGTATCCTGCAGAACTCTGCATACATGGGATAGGATTATTGAACAATACAAACAGGGAGTTTCTTGCAAGACCGTGTATGGGATAGGTTTATTGAACGGTACAAATAGGGAAAATCCTGCAGGAATGTGTATGGTATAGGTTTATTGAACGGTGCAAATAGGGAGTATGCTGCAGGATTGTGTATGGATATGTTTATAGAACGGTACATATAGGGAGTAACCGGTAAGACTGTGTATGGTATAGGTTTATTGAACGGTACAAACTTGTAGGACTATGTATGGGATAGGTTTATTGAACAGTACAAATAGGGATAATCCTGCAGGATATCCTGCAGGATTGTGTATGGGATAGGTTAATTGAACGGTAAAAATAGGGGTTTTCCTGCAGGATTGTGTATGAGATAAGTTTATTGAACAGTGGAAATAGGGATAACCCTACAGAAATGTGTACATGATAGGTTAATTGAACGGTACAAATAGGGATATTCCTGAAGGATTGTGTATGGAATAGGTTTGTGGAACGGTACAAATAGGTAGTATCCTGCAGAACTGTGCATACATGGGATAGAATTATTGAACAATACATACAGGGAGTTTCTTGCAAGACCGTGTATGGGATAGGTTTATTGAACGGTACAAATAGGGAAAATCCTGCAGGAATGTGTATGATATAGGTTTATTTAACGGTGCAAATAGGGAGTATGCTGCAGGATTGTGTATGGATATGTTTATAGAACGGTACAAATAGGGAGTAACCGGTAAGACTGTGTATGGTATAGGTTTATTGAACGGTAAAAACTTTCAGGACTATGTATAGGATAGGTTTATTGAACAGTACAAATAGGGATAATCCTGCAGGATGTCAAGCAGGATTGTGTATGGGATAGGTTAATTGAACGGTAAAATAGGGATATTCCTGCAGGATTGTGTATGGGATAAGTTTATTGAACAGTGGAAATAGGGATAACCCTACAGAAATGTGTACATGATAGGTTTATTGAACGGTACAAATAGGGATATTCCTGAAGGATTGTGTATGGGATAGGTTTATGGAACGGTACAAATAGGTAGTATGCTGCAGAACTGTGTATACATGGGATATGATTATTAAACAATACAAACAGGGAGTTTCTTGCAAGACCGTGTATGGGAAAGGTCTATTGAACGGTACAAATAGGGATAATCCTGCAGGATTGTGTATGGTATAGGTTAATTGAACGTTACAAATAGCAAAAATCCTGCATGACTAACGGTAAAAATAGGGATATCCTGCAGGAATGTGTATGGTATAGGCTTATTGAACGGTACAAATAGGGAGTATGCTGCAGGATTGTGTACGGATAGGTTTATTGAACGGTACAAATAGGGAGTATCCGGTAAGACTTTGTATGGTATAGGTTTAATGAACGGAACAAACTTGCAGGACTATGTATGAGATAGGTTTATTGAACAGTACAAATGGGGATAATCCTTCAGGATTGTGTACGGGATAAGCTATTTGAACGGTAAAAATAGGGATATTCCTGCAGGATTGTGTATGGGATAAGTTTATTGAACAGTACAAATAGGGATAATCCTGCAGGATTGTGTATGGGATAGGTTTATTGAACGGTACAAATAGGGATATTCCTGAAAGATTGTGTATGGGATAGGTTTATGGAACGGTTCAAATAGGAAGTATCCTGCATGACTGCATATACATGGGATATGATTATTGAACAGTACAAACAGGGAGTATCTTGTAGGTCCGTGTATGGGATAGGTTTATTGAACGGTACAAATAGGGATAATCCTGCAGGATTGTGTATGGTATAGGTTAATTGAAAGGTACAAATAGCAAAAATCCTGCGTGACTAACGGTAAAAATAGGGATAATCCTGCAGGAATGTGTATGGTATAGGTTTATTGAACGGTACAAATAGGGAAAATCCTGCGTGACTATGTATGGGATAGGGTTATTGAACGGTACAAATAGGGAGTATAATGCAGGATTTTGCATTGGATAGGTTTATTGAACTGTAAAAATAAGAAGTATCTTGCAGGATAATTTCAATACGCACCGTCCAATAAACCTATCACATAAACAGTCCTGCGGGATACTTCGGTACAAATAGGTTTATCATGCAGGACTTTGTATTGGAAAGGTTTATTGAACGGCACAAATAAGAAGGATCATGCAGGACTGTGTATTGGACAGGCTTATGTAACTGTACAAATAGGACTTTGTATGATATAGGTTTATTGAACTTTACAAATAGAGATTATACAGCAGGATTATGTATAAGATAGGTTTATTGACTGGTTCAAATGGAACTACCTGTAATGGGATTTAAATGTGTACAGGATATGCAATTGACTGTTAGAAATTGTAATTATATATATGTCAGACATTAATTCAATATGTTAGATTATTGAACAGTACAAATAGTAAGTATCAAATTGGAACTTGTATCAATATTTTTTGCACGGTAACAAATAGTAAGTATCTGTTAGGACTATGGGTGGAATAGGTTTATTGAAGGGCAGGAATCTGAAGTAACAGGGAGAACTGTGTATGTGACAGATTATTGAATGATAGGAAGTATACCGCAGAACAGTTTATGGGAGAGGTTAATATTGAACGGTAGAAATCGGAACAGAGAACGGGAGGTATCAGGAAGGACTGTTCACTGAATAGGTAAATATTAAATGGTTACAGAAATCAGAACAGGAAACTGTATGGGATAAGTTTATTAAACGGTAGAAATTCGAAGTACAATGTAGTATTTTTAACTGTTTGTTTTTTGTTTTTTTGTTTCATTTCAGTCTTCTGTCATGGTGGATATATAAACCACAGGAGAGAGGTAAGACAGGTTCTCAGTTATAATTTTCAATTGTTCTAAATAATGATCTAAGTGTCTAGATAATGACATGTTTATAGGACGAATAACAATCACACAATTCCGAAACTATTTCGCCTTATTGAATTTAAGTGCAAATCCTAACTATTTCATTTTGATTATGTTGGATACATTTTCAAATATCTGAGTTTCAGTTCAATGGTACTCCAACGAAAAAATTGAATGTTCGCATTGAATATAACGGTGCAAAAAGATAGTTATCTGCTTCAATAATAAGAAATTAAACTTTTAATATCCAAAAAATTTAGATTAAGGATAAATTGACATTAAAAATTTACAATTTTTCATCTTCCGGTTTTAACTTCTTCGCATTTACCAGTTCTATTAAGAGGCAAGGAAAAACTGGTTCAAAATTATTTGGAGTTACGACGCTTTGACCACTAATTAAGATTAACTGCGACGAAAATTCAAGAAAACTGCAAAAACAAAGAAAAACAAGTTAAAATTGCCGTGTATCTACATGCATTCATGAATCTATTTGAAACTTTGCAGTTGAAAGGAATAGGTTGTAATTTTAATACAACACTTAACGTGTGTCTTCATGCACCAAGTCATCTTTGTCTATTTGTGCAATGAAAATTGATAAATCATCATCAAACTTTGCTCACATAATTCTTCGTTGGAGTACCTAGATATAAGTGTGCTAAGTGACAGTTAACTGTTGATTATATCAAAAATAAAACTACCAAAAGTATAAAAGGTTTTAAAAGTTGAAAGAAGGGACCGATCGTTTCGATCACTGAGTTCTTCATTGGTGGCAGACTGGGGGAAAAAGGGAACAAACGAAAAAAATGTGTCCGATACATCTGCCAGATAAAACGAAACTACTTATTAGGTTTCATGCATGACTAGATTTAGAACACCCCCCCCAAAAAAAAAAAAAAAAAAATCATGCGACTACTCACTACAACAACTCGTCGTGATTTGGTCATGAGTTGAAGGTGAGAAAATTTTACATGCAAAGGAACCAATAACTCGTTCATTTCCATATTCAAATTTTACAATGGATCACTTTCAAACCGTAACCAACTCATGTAACAACTCATGAACAAGTCGTGTCTATGATTTCAGCGAGATTTATTGAGATGCAATGGATCGTTTTCAAACCACTAACAAATCGTAAATAACTCGCGTAGCAACTCATGAACAACTCGTTTCCATGGGTTCATCACAATTTATTGGGTTGCAATTGATCGTTTTCACATCGCTAACAAATCGTGAACAACTCATGAATGTGTACAAGACATGTGTAGATATTTTTATTGAATAAAATAATTTATTGGTTACCTTTCACACCAGTTGTTTTGTTCATGTATGTGAAGGCAGATATACATATGTCATTAACAGTGTAATAGAAGTTAATGTATGTGATGATTAAATTAACAGACTTCGCATATCATATAATACCAATTACTTATTACATATTGCTCTTGAATAATTCATAATTCAGTGAAACATTCAGAAATCTCAAATCTAAACTTTATATATGCACCCAATTAACTGCTGATGATAAAGGGCTGCATTTTGTTCTGATATAAAGCTGTATTACAAAAATTCAAAAGATTCACCTACCTTACATACTAAATCGCGCATTACAAAAAATTGTATAAAAGACCAAATATTCCATTAAATTTTACAAACAAACTAGGCCTGCTGAAAATAATTTCATATGTTTGGAAGTGCACAATAAGTTACCTTCACTAAAGTTGACAAATAAATGGAAAGCATTATTTGCAACAAATTGTTACCATATCATGTTACTATTACATCAAAATTTTATTACACGAAATTGCTTTGAAATCGGGTTCCTTTCTGCAACAAAGTCAATAGATCGTGACCAAATCATTTTATTACATGAATGATGTTAACAAATCATTTTCAACTCGTATTCAGTTATAACTAAATATTCAGTTATAACTAAAATTAAGAACTCGTTCAATCACATGAAACAAGTAAACACATCGTTTTCACCTCGTTTTCATTTGTAACCAAAGTTAAGAACTCGTGACCAAATCATTGTTTTAAGTTTCTGAGACCTTAATAAATCGCCTTCAAATCATGTGTCCAAGAAATCGTCAAGATATCATTGATGCCCTTTTCCCTGGTACGAGTTGTTAACGAGTTGTCACAGTGAATGAATCATTTTCAAATCGTGGCGATAACTCTTGAATGAATGAATGAATCTGTATTGCATAAAGCACAACAATAGCAATAGGAATATGACATAATATACAATTGTGACAAATATGACAGAGAACAATCAAAAATGTAAATAGTTACAAATAAACATAGACTTATTTTCAACCAACAATGTGTAGCCTCAGATTCCATGCTGAGTTAAGAAAATTACAAAATTTCTTTATTAAACTCATTACATGACAAAAGAGGCTTTAATTTGTGAATACTTGGCCAAGAACAATCACATTTTTGCAGAAAACGATACCTTAATGTTCTATATGCAGGGCAAGACAAAACAAAATGATATTCATTTTCAACAATGTTCAAATTACAACAGTTACATATGCGCAGGTCTCTTTGTATATTATCGTAACGGCCACTTTCAACATTTAACTTAAGTGTCCCACTTCGTAATTTAGTGCCAATATTAACATTAAAATCATACTCTAGATATTGTTCAATACAGAAGTCAAATTTATATGAACGATATAAATACAGTTTCTCATAATCAGATACACTGGCATACCAATCCTGATAATATTGATCATTGATACGACATTTGATAAAATCAAAAGATACATTAATTGTGACCTGGTTTACCCGTATGTAACCTAATCCTAAACAACACATTTTTAAGATTTGAAGCCCAATTTGTTTTACCATTTGATGCATCAACACATAATAATAATAAATATCAAACACTATACTTGGCTATTCATTATTTATACGTAACCAATATTTTACAATCCTATACTTTCTTAAAATACACATAGGTAGGTACGGTGGTACATTTAGGACACACAAAATTTTATTTTTTTATAATATTATGTCGAGCTCTCGACTTATTAAGTCGAGCGCTCGACTTATTATCTCGTGCTCTCGACTTATTATGTCGAGCTCTCGACTTATTATGTTGAGCGCTCGACTTATAATCTCGAGTGCTCGACTTATTATGTCGAGCGCTCGACATATTTTTTTTTCAATTCCGGATTATTTCTAGATTGAAATGATATTTAATACATTTGTAACCTCGTATAAATGACACGGCACTTGAGCCAGGGGGTCAGGGGCTTCCTCCGTGTACAGAGCTGCTTCGGGGGGGGGACCCCCCTTGGTTGATAGGGGAATACCTTGTCGCTGGCGACGAGATAGAAAGGGTCACGCTCTGTGCAGTATAAAGACCCCTTCTATATATTATGATACTTTGGGACCGTATAAGAGCCTAAATTTCCAACCCTTCCCTTCTCCAATTTCGTTGCCCGGTTGTCCCTCCCGCCATGGTTCTTTCTATCCACTCGGCAATATTTTAGCTATATCAGGACGAGAACAAGTTATATTCAATTCAAACATTAATCTGAAAGAAAACAGATAGAATCAAGGTTGGAGGAACAACCGGGCAACGATTTTTGACTACCACTGGAAAATGGGTATACTCTTCAGTACCGAAATATATGGAAGGAATCTTTATTCTGCACAGAGCGTGACCCTTTCTATCTCGTCGCCAGCGACAAGGTATTCCCCTATCAACCAAGGGGGATTCCCCCCCGAAGCAGCTCTGTACACGGAGGAAGCCCCTGACCCCCTGGCATTAATACGAGGTTACAAATGTATTAAATATCATTTCAATCTAGAAATAATCCGGAATTGAAAAAAAAATATGTCGAGCGCTCGACATAATAAGTCGAGCACTAGAGATAATAAGTCGAGCGCTCAACATAATAAGTCGAGCGCTCGACATAATAAGTCGAGAGCTCGAGATAATAAGTCGAGCGCTCGACTTAATAAGTCGAGAGCTCGACATATTAAGTCGAGAGCACGAGATAATAAGTCGAGCGCTCGACTTAATAAGTCGAGAGCTCGACATAATAAGTCGAGAGCTCGACATAATAAGTCGAGCGCTCGACATAATAAGTCGAGAGCACGAGATAATAAGCCGAGCGCTCGAGATAATAAGTCGAGCGATCGACATAACAAGTCGAGAGCTCGAGATAATAAGTCGAGCGCTCGACATAATAAGTCGAGAGCTCGAGATAATAAGTCGAGCGCTCGACATGATAAGTCGAGCGCTCGAGATAATAAGTCGAGCGATCGACATAACAAGTCGAGAGCTCGACATAATAAGTCGAGCGCTCGACTTAATAAGTCGAGAGCGCGACATAATAAGTCGAGAGCGCGACATAATAAGTCGAGCGCTCGACATAATAAGTCGAGAGCACGAGATAATAAGTCGAGCGCTCGACTTAATAAGTCGAGAGCTCGACATAATAAGTCGAGCGCTCGAGATAATAAGTCGAGCGATCGATATAACAAGTCGAGAGCTCGACATAATAAGTCGAGCGCTCGACTTAATAATTCGAGAGCTCGACATAATAAGTCGAGAGCTCGACATAATAAGTCGAGCGCTCGACATAATAAGTTGAGAGCACGAGATAATAAGTCGAGCGCTCGACTTAATAAGTCGAGAGCTCGACATAATAAGTCGAGCGCTCGACATAATAAGTCGAAAGCTCGACATAATAAGTCGAGCGCTCGACATAATATTATAAAAAAAATAAAATTTTGTGTGTCTTAAATGTACCACCGTAGGTAGGTGACCAAGTTCACCATATAAAATACTAATGGTGTAGATTTACCAACATTTAGAAAAAAACGATAAAAGCGATTATGGACTACTTCTATATCGTTGGCCCGATGAAACCCCCATATCTCAGACGCATAGTTTAACACTGATCCAACCATAGTATTGAACAGATAACACTTCTGTTTTGTTCCAATAAATACTCGTTTTTAAAGGTATTCAATAGAGACGAAAGTGCACGAGCTCCTTGTTGTGAAATTCTCTTTTGAGTTTTAACAAATTTACCATTTGAATACAACAGCATTTATAAATATATATACGAGTCAACTATTTCAAACACATCTCCGTTAAAAAAGAGTTGATTATCAACTGGCTGCCAACCATTACGAAAGACAACTACGTAAATTGTATCTATGTTAACGGTAATGTTCCACTTTCTGCAGTATATAGCAAGCTTATCAAGCAATAATTGCAGTGTTTCTGGAGATTTTGCAAACAAAACGGTATCATCAGCAAATAATATTTTAGATACACCAAATAATTATTCAGTTTGAAAATATCTTCATTATTGTCAACATGAATATCTTGGATGATATCGTTTATGAAAAATAAGAACAATAAAGGTGATAATGGTTCATCTTGTTTGACGCCAAGAATATTTTCAAATGAATCTGATAAATTTCCATTAGTTCTTATTCTTAAACGGACGGATTCATATACGGCTTTTATAATTGGAATAAATTTTGAACTAACACCATTTTGTAAGAGTTTATACCAGAGTATTCTTCGTATTACTTTATCGAAAGCATTTCGAAAGTCAATAAAGGCAGTATATAATTTGAACTTTTGCTGTAAGAGATAAGTAATAATTCCATGTAAAACAAAGATTGCGTCGATTGTAGAACGTCCTGGACGGAAAACAAACTGGTTGTCTATAATTTTCTCTTCGTCTTCGGCCCAATATACCAATCTATTCGATAAAATTGACGTAAACAGTTTTGAAAGTACACTAACTAAAATAATCGGACGGTATAACGATTCCTTCATACCAATAATCTGGAAATATTCTTCTTTCGAACATGTAATTGAAAAGTACTTTCGAAATTGGACTAAAAAAGTTAGGACTAGACATAAATATCTCACTAATTAAATTGTCATTTCCAGCACTTTTTCCTGGTTTAAGTTTACGCATAGATCGAATTATTTCCTCTTCAGAAATTTCACTATCAAGCGACTCAATGTTAATATCATTAAAAAAATCATTATTGTTTATTAGATCGATAACTTCATCACAGATATCAGGAGGATTTCCACCAAATGGTGTAGCATTAAGTCACTGTCAACAGGACAATTTCGTTTATTTCGTGTTTTAATCGAATTCCAAAACTTTCACGGGTTGGTCTTTTTAACTTCACAAAGTTCACGACCTTTATCACGTTTAAAATGTGTACGAGCAAGTCTTTTGGTTTTGTTATATCTATTTCGAGCTAAAATGTAACTTTGGCGGTTAGCATCTGTACGATGGCGTTGGTAAAATTTGCGAATTGTATGAAACTTCAGTTTTTCACGCTTCCAACTTTCAGCAAACCATTCATTAGTTAAGACATTTGTAGCCGGATTTCCAATAAGTACTGATTTTCCAAATACCGCAAACGCACTATCGTATAACACACGGCTTATTTCTTTCACAACATTATTAACATCATCAATATTATTAATGTTTTGAACCAAAGAAAATAACAATTCCTCATGTCGTGACAAATGTTGAATATATTCCCCAATTCTGGACGGATCCCATTTAAGAAATTTATGTGTTCTCGGAATATTATTTATCTGAATGTTATCAGGAATACATATACTATAAGATAAAGGAACATGGTCAGAAAAATACATCGAAATGTAATCATGATTTGAAAGCGAGTTGAAAGCGATTTGATGATGGTTTATTGAAAAAAAAATTGGTTGGGCGTGATTAAAACAGAGATCTGGAACTTAATCGATAATTAATGTGATAGAACAATTTTAACATATATATATATGTTACAGTAAATGTGTGTAATCAGGAATTACGTGTAATTACTAAAATATTTAGGAATTCCATGTAATTACTAGGTGATTTAGGAATTACATGAAATTCCTAAAATGTCTAGTAGTTTAATGATATTACTGAAAAATAATCTTGAATTTTACACACATTTACTAAATTCTAATTTTGATGAATAAACAATTATAGGTCAAACAATTCCGTGTAAAATGTCCAAATAATAAGGAAAAGAGTAAACTCGATAAACACATATGTATGGCACGCCAAAGCCACAAAAATGAGATAAAATAGCATTATCTCAGGTAATGCTATCTTATCTGTATTTTTGTGGTTTTGGCGCAGATAAAATATCATTTACTCCTGATAATTAAATATGGAAAAAAAATTAACATAGGTCTCTATGCAATCAAGAGATAAAACATTCTTTCCTGGAGGTAATAGGTAATGAAATTGCTTATCATAACTGGTAATGAACTTGTTTATCTGTTAAAAGGTAATGAACTATCTTATGATAGATGTCCGATCCGTATGTAATAATTTATTGTGCCCATTGAAGAACATCCATCTTAATCTGTTACATGCAATTTCATTTGCTAAGAAAACGATTCCTTGACTACTAGCAACTAAAAGATTTAAAAATGTGAAAAGTGTACACTTGATATATTCTTTAATATATATGTTATTAATTCCATAGATTCATTATTACTGTTAACATTCTCACTTTATTTCATCCGAGTGTTCTGTGAGAAACAAAATTTACTTCCTGGTCTCGGACGTCCTTGAATAATAAATAAATAAATAAATAAGGTTTAATTAAAGTTAGCATGGTAAACTATTATATAAAAACAGACTTTGCTTAGATCCTGCAAGAAATAGACAAAAGTTTGAAAGATTTCCATACCCCCCCCC
>MJUU01040726.1:43083-80562 GCA_002080025.1 Modiolus philippinarum
GTTGACCGCCATTTTCAAAATGGCCGCCAAAAAAGGCGGGAAAATTCAACATTGTCCGATTTCAATGACATTTGGTTTCCAAATTGGTCTTGATGTCGTAACTTCAAAACTGATGTTAAAAATTGTTCGTTGACTGCCATTTTTAAAATGGCCGCCCAAAAGGCGGGAAAATTCAACATTGTCCGATTTCAATGAAATTTCATTTCCAAGTAGATATTGATTTTGCGACTTCAAAACCAATGTAGAAAATTGTTTGTTGACTGCCATTTTCAAAATGACATCTTGACTTCAAAACTGGTGTCGAAAGTGGTCCTTAGCAAGAACGTTTTTGTCAAAAAAGCCCAACAAAGAAATATAGTAAAACATGATCAGACTTTAAAAACAGTTCAAGATATTGGAGGTGTTTGAGCTACGAAAGTTTGAGAAACTGAAGATCAACTGTATAACTTCCAATGTTACCTTGATAGTGGCAACTGAAGCCGGGTGAGCGATACAGGCTCCTGGGAGCCTCTGGTTTTATCTACTCAAGATTATTTAAATTCTTAAAAATACGTTATTTTATTATCATCAGAGTTCTCTTACATGGTGACTTAAGCTACAAGTAGAAGCAAAACAGTATATAAAATTGCCGCTTGTATGTGTAATCTTTTTACTAAAGTAAGTGAGAACCGAACCGTCAATCCAAAACGAATAATCCATGGATAATGGCAACATCGGAAACAACAAAGAAACAGAGACACAACATGGAGTACGGCACAGAAAAGAAAAATGATGACACCAAAACACGAAGATGAACAACACGGACCCAGTAAAAAACCATGGATGAGATCAGGTGCACCGGTAGAGTAAGCATCACCTGCTTCTTTTAAGACACCCACCGTGTTGAACATCTCAAATCCGGTAGTAAGGTCAAATTCGGTAGAGGAAACAACAATTAGGCTTTTAAAGGGAAAGATCTTTTGTCATCTGGGAAACAGATATCATTATCCCATAGCGGTCCACAAGAGGGTAATGTCGACCGTAAATCTTCTGGAGGGATGACTTTAAGTTTTGAGTAACATAACCTTGTTTAAGTAGTGTATTTGTGAGCTGGGAGATGTAAACTCCGTATGCCAGCGCTGTTGGGATGTTGCTATAAAGAAAAGGGAAGATGACTATTGAAAAGTGAAGTGATCGCGTTTGTCGTACAGCTTAGTTTGAAGTCTCTCTGTTGTTAATTTAAGATGAAGGTCCAAGGATGAGGCCGATGTGGAAGTGTCTGTAGTATCCTTAATTTCGAGCTCTTTAGGATAGATCAGATAAAGAATTCAACACTCTGAAATACCTTGTTGCATATAAGAGACTAGGTTCCTTTATCAAAAAGTCACTAGTACTGAGGACAGGGGACTCTTAAATATTTGCTTGTATATATATTGTATTTGTTTGTTTGATATGCCACAAACTTTGTAAAATTAATGACAATAAACTTTCGAATTTGAATTTGAATTTGAATATAATATGTTTGAATTCATTTTTTAGTGATTCATAAATTTAAAGTTGCATTCAGCATTTTAACATTTCAAATTTTGTAAAGTTTATGACATACTGAATTCGTTTCATTTTGTTATACAATGTCATTTCATTTCCTGCATATTAACTTAGATATACCGTCAACTTGATAGGTGAAAATCGATCACATGTCATCAATGTGAGGTTATACTACGTGTCAGATGGATTTGTAAAAAAAAATAGAATCCGAATGTACATTATGTAGACAATAGTTTCCTTTCAATAAATTTGTTTTTTTTTACATTTCAGTTTAAAAATGTAGTTATAAAATTGAATGCATTAGATTGAAGTTTAATAGAGATTATGAAAGTTTTGACCGAGTGCAAATTTCCAACAATGTGCTTCGGTCAACACTTTTATACCACAATGAAATTCAGTTCAAAGTTATTAATTTAATTCTAAATTAGAAATAACGTTTTTAACGTATTACATACCACATAATCAATCAACGTTTTAACCGCAAGTCGGCAGAATAATATAGTTTGCCATTGCGAGCACTGACTTGCAGAGAATCAGGCTCTCGCTTTATGCAAGCGAAGACGTTTTGAATAGTGAACATATTGTTTTGTTTGTGCACGCGCTGTGGCAAACTACATATTAGCAAAACGTGCCTGTGAGAACATGTTAAAGATCTGTATAACATTATGACATATCTCGTTTTGATGCACATTAATTTTACCTCTGTTTTAGTCGCCATATCTTATTCTGCATTTTTATGCTCCTTTATTAAAGCATTTTTAAAAGTACTTTTATTATGATAAAATCAGCCCAAATATCGCAAAAATGGCATGTGTCATACAGATGGCTTAGTCTTAGTGAAATCAATACGACTTTTTCGGCCCCGGGCAAATACAGAAAATCCTTTATGGTCCTGGGCCAATACGGGGTTCATTGATTTCAACTGGAGAGCAGTTATATTCAAAATGTAACTGTTTTCTTGAATAATTGCTTCCATGAAATCTTCACCCATGTCAAAAATTAAAATACAATTTACTTTTTTTTAAGCATAACATATTAAACAACATTAGTTACGTGTAAGACGAGCTATTTTTATACCGACACAAAGGGGTAACCCGAACTTTAAATAGAATCTGATCTACATAATGATAAATGAAAATTGGTAGGACAATCAAGTTTATATAACTCCTATCTATAACTTGAACTTCTGAACCTTTAAGTCTTTCGAAACACAAGAAAACATTTGGATCCAGTCACATTACGTTACTTCACTGATTAAACATGGTAAAGCTGGGCGGAAGTTGACTTCGCCAACAAAAGAAAGTGAAAGTATGACAAACGTAACAGTTTTCATGCCTATCATGCAAAATTTGACCCTTGTATAGAGAAATAAAAGCATATAAATACGTATGTGNGGGGGGGGGGGGGGGGGGGGGGGGGTGCCAAAGAGGACAGAATACACACAACAAAAGTTTCTATTTCCAGATCTTGGACCCACAAGGGGTACCCTGTATATTTTATAATAATTTTACGAGACAGAGCACCCAATTTTCATCATGATTATAAAAAAATGTACGTGTAGATAAGTGCTAAAAGATGAAAAGTCAGATTATTTGATAAAAGTGTTATGAACTGTCTGTTTCTGTATTGGCCCGTATAGATTCTCGATCTGTATTGCCCTCGAACCTCCGGGTCTCGGGGCCAATACAGCTAACCGCGAATCTATATGGGGCCAATACAGAAAGACAGTCAACACTTTAGCATTGTTCTCATCACTGCCTTCGTTGTTAAAGTAGCATTATAAATAATGGCAGTTGCCTCGATATGTCCACCATTTTTTTATTCGTTGAAGTATCATACCACCAATCCGCCAGGGTTGCATGTTTAAATAGTACTTTAACAATGGAGGATGAATATTTCTATGGTATGGAGAAATAGTCATGCATTCCAAGTAATTAAAATACATCCAGTTTGAAAGCTTAACATTTTAGGTACCATAAAAAATCTTTATTCTATTGCTAGAAAAATTGTTTTGACAAAAACCATGACATGACCATTTCACGTGTTGAAATTGAAAGTGTAACTTGAATTTTTGTATTTGTTTACTTCTTGTTGAGTGCATTTTCTTATATGCATCAAATTTTGTGTGAAGGTTCGCTATATATGTAATAATCGAGATAAAAAGTTTCGCTTTATTTGGAACGATAATTAATGTGTTATGATGCTCCGAAAATGTCCAATTTAACAAAGCCAAATAGGATAAAATCGATGGTGGTATGATACCGTTAAGTGAAAAATCACAAAAGTCAGAATATGCCTCTGTCTTGTTTATTTTGGTACAAAACCATCAAGTTTACCACAAACTCAAATTTTGTAGCCAAATTTGCTCTTAAAATCTTAAAATTATTACACTAGAGCTGAAACATTGGTGCTATGGATTTGTTTTTGGAAAAAAGGCCGAAACTTGATATATCCATAACAGAATGACTGGAAATTTTATTTTCCATAATCAATTGCATTCTAGTCTGCAACATACGGTATACACATTATTTAAGCAATAAATAGCTGACAAAATGCAAGTTATTGAAATTCCAAACCACAATTTCACATTTGCATGATGTTCAGTTTTGACGGTATTAGCAGAGGGATATAGTGATACTAATTTTATCAAAATACATGTATCTTTGACAAAAATTCTTATTATATAACATATAAAACAAGAATATATAGTGCATGTAATTTATCAGTAACATGAGGCAATAGATATGCAATATAGTTAAATAAATAGGCTATTTTATGTTGTTGAATAAGGAAACATCTCAATAATTAAAAGAAATTTTAAAATGAGTGGCCTAAACTAACAATTTTTGCACATTAATTGACCTTTTCTGTTGCATTTAACCACATCTGTGTCACATTTTTTTATCCGTCATTGTTGCACAATAACGAATACCAGCATTTTTTACAAAAAAATTGAGATTTAAGGAAAATTATATCTTTCAAATATGGTAAAACTTCAAAATATATAATTAGATCAGCTTTTAACAATTTCATGAAGCTGAATGCTTATATCTGCAAACTTATCAAATAGGTTAATTCTAAATATTAAATTAAACTGAAATCAGTGCAGGTTTAGCTAATAAAACACATTATTTGAATAATAATGATATTTGGAGGGGCGCATTACATTTGGGCAAAATCATAAGCGTGACAAAGTCACGTTTGGGCAAATAAAATAGTAACGTTTTGGCAAATTATATTTTAGTTACCTGTCTATCATACTTGTAATTACAGGTAAGAGTAGGTAAATTAATCATCGATTAATTAAGGTTAGTGAAGACACCTGACCCCCAAAATAATTCCGAATTCAAAATTGCCATTTTTTAATATATCATTGTTGAGTATGTATCCTTTCTTTGGTATGAATATTGGACCACCTTTCCAGGCGTTTTTCTGAGATAAACGGGGTCAAAGTTACCTCCTCCTGAATTATGGTCCGAATTCCCATTTACCCCCTTTTGACCGTATAAAAAACAAATTGTCGATCGTTTTTTGTAAAAAGAGTTTTTGGATAATAAATGTTTGTTGTTTTAAGGATATTTCTAAAAATATATCCATTTCTGTCAATTATTTTTGTTAATATTCCCAATTGTGTGGCCATTGAGGTTAGATTTTTGTCACTTTTTGCCCAATGGAGTGACATAAAAAGTGGAATTCAGAAAAAAAACTTCCGAATTTAAAATTTAATTTATTTACTTAAATATATACCTTTATACGATATCTTCAAAATAAAAAAAAATCAGTATAGCAAACCAGGCTTTTAACAGATCTACAAACGTTGAAAGTTTACAACATTGCCCCCTCCTGTGAAAAAATATTGTCATTAGTACAGAAGCCTGAAGTGATGTCAGCGGCTGTTTTCGTAGCACTTAAATCATATCACCACTGTGATGTGACTGTAAACAGTCCTTACTTGACTAAAAACAGGAAGTTGTGAGTTGCACATGCGCAACCAGAAGTATACACTTTCTTGCCTCCTATTCATCTACAAATTCCAATTTTGTGATATATAAGTATGATAGTTTCTGTGTTTCATTTAATTTTAAAGTTTTTTTTACCACTTTTCAGCTCTTTTACTGCGTTATTTTGTTACAATTTTCCCTTTTCTGATCCTATCTCAAGATTATTTCTCATTTTTATCCCATTCGGAGCAATTTGAAATTTTCCCGCCATTTTCTTTTCCCATAGCAACGGTCGTCATTTTGAAATTTTTAACACCAAACTCGTCCATTTACATGCTAAGTAACCTTCCTGTCAAATTTCAATCCATTCTGAGGATTTTCATTTTTTCCCCGCCATTTTTCTGGTTTGATCACATGACAGCTGTCCTCATTAACCATAAGTCTTTCTTATACTGTTTAATCTTGGCAAACTTAAGTCTAGGTACGATGTTTCTGAAGCATTAAATGGTTTAAATGTTCAATAAAACAAAGGGAGAACTGTCTTCAAATGAATGATTTTGAAAATGGTATTGTGGTTTTTCCAACAACCACAAACTTGAATTTCTTATGTTCTGACATATCTGATATATCTTGGATGGTACATTCCTTGCTTTATTCTTTATTGCCAGAAAAATCGAAATTTTTATACAGGATTATGTGGTCCCATATTATTGAAATGTGTTCAAAGCTGGCATAGCAAGTTTTTTGCAGGAATTTTCATGTAGATTTTGAATGGGCTTTCATAAAGTTATTTGGGAAACTGCATCAGAAAATAATTTGTTAAAAGTATTAGCTATAGGTACAGATCCAGAACAGATATTCCTTAACTTCCATACGATGATGACACTAGCTTCTTAAAATGTTCAGAGCTTTATAGTGTGAGAAATATTAGACAGATTGTAGTGATTGTAATGCCTTTAGACAAGATTTTAGTACTTTTAAGTCGGATATTAGTGCTTTTAATTGGATGACTGAACTTAAAAAATGTGAAGTATTATATTAAAAGACTTATCCTGTCAAAATTCCTATTTATCAAAAGATATTTTTGCCCAAACATTGCATTTTATATTTTAGAAAAGCTCAGGTAAAAAAACTATTTTTTGCCCAAACGTAACATTTTTATTGGCCCAAATGTATACTTTTTTGCCCAAATGTAATGCCGATTTGCCCAAATGTAAAATGCCGATTTGGAGGTGGGTGGGAGGAGGGGGGCATAACACCAGTTATTTACAAAATAAGTATTACATCTAAAAACCACATATATATGTTTAGCCATTCGTTTTGACCACAAAAAAGTTGCATTTCAGACACTTGCTGAAATTCTATTCATCCAGTTACTGACAATTGGCTCATTACAAAAATCTATTTTCAGTTTGCGAGACCGCGATATAGTCTCATTATTTTGTAAATTTCTCTTAAAGCGATCAACAGATTTTAATTAAACTCTGCAAAATTACTCGAAAAACATAAATGAAAAAAATATATTTAATATAAGCTGATTTTATAAGAAAAAAGAGACCCTCTAAAGCTATCTTTTCCCGCGATGTAACTTTCATTGTAAGTACGATAAATTTGTATATATATGCAGCTCTTTGTTTTGTTTAAACAAGATGTCCAACCAAGATTTTATATGTTACTCAGGTTTCAGTGTGGACTCCGTAAAAAGATTCCCCGTGCGAGAGATGTATGCTCTCTATATATTTTAGTTATGGTGTACTTGTGCACGAGAAAATTTCTTATATGGATATCATATTCATACTTTCAAATTTTGGCTAAAACTGGAGCTAGGGGCCGTCTTGAACTTACTATGAAGTATGCGCATAGCTCATTGATGAAGGCCTCATGGTGACTTCAAGATGAAGAACAGCAATAAAAGGGTTGTTCCATTGCTTGTTTTTCCCACGTATTTGTAGAGATTTTGTCTCATTTGCTTTTATTCCATATCTATTCATTGCTTATGCAATTACACAGTATAATACAAACATAAACATTTACATGCACATAATTATTGAACATAGCATAGCATGGCAATAAAAGCATATAAGAAATTAATAAGAAAACCGCATTTCATAACGTGCATATCCGAACATTGAAAAATTACTAGCTACCTTGATAAGCTTTTAGACTAGTGTTAAAAATACATTCATACCTTATCATTTATCACATCAAAGAAAGAATAGTCTAATTCAAACATTTTATAAGAAAATTGAATTTGAAAAAAAAAGAAGGCTTTTGTTCTTCAAATTGATATTAATTAGGTGTTAATAGTAAGTTTGAAGTTTCAACATTGTCAAAAACTTCTAAAGGCTATGTGCATTTGCTTTTTGGTACTTCAAAATGAATTGCATAATCCTGGAATGGACTGTAATCCTCAATTATTCAACGAAACTATATGTCAAACTTTGCTACTAACATTGCGAAGTTACTTGATTTTGATACACGCTGACCTAAAGCAGCTGTACAAAAAATAAATGACAGGTTTAGCTTTAAAAAAAAACAGACAAACAAGGGGAGGTGACACAGGTTGATAATAAAGAAAAAAATACTTGTACTGTCTAAATAAATCTTCACCATAATTTCTAAGATAACTTTTAGTTCAACCAAATGTGCAGGGAGATCTACAATATGTGGATAAATTTCTCGTTACTCTTTTGATTATGATTAAAAATGTAATGATGTATGATTGAATGTATTATTTTGAAGTTTCATTGGGGTATGGAAGTGTTGACCAATTTACACTTGCCATAATCCTTATTAAACTTCAAAATAATGCATTCAATTGTTATAATATATGTTACAGGACAAATTGGAATCCAGTAGGATCCGGAATCCTCCTAGTACAAATTAGAATTCTAATTTCTACTGGGACAAATTAGAATTCCGATTTGTACTGGATTTAATTCAGTACATATTGGAATTCAATTTCTACTGGGACAAATTAGAATTCCAATATGTACTGGATTTAATCCAGTTTAAATTTGAATTCCAATTTCTCCTAGGAGAAATTGAGATATTCTAATTTGTAATTTTGTTCAGGAGGATTCTGGATATTACTGACATTCAAAGCTGAAAAAAGGTTTTTGATTTTGTTATAAGAATATTTTACGAAAGGATATGGAGTAAATGGACATGAGACTATAACACACATGTTTACTCCAACTGCAATAATTTTGATGAGCTGTATGGCAATTTCGGAAATTAATTCCTCATCAGCAGCACTAGAACCCAAACAAAGGAAATCCATAATTTCAAAAATGTTTAAAACGATAAAACCAAACGAAATCCAAATAATCAATAATATCTTAAGCATATATAAGTATATTTTTCACAACAGTTTAATTCATGAAAACTTAATAGTAAAAAAAAATATTAATGATAAATGACATAATTGTGTAACTGTCCATGGTTGCAACAGTTGGTGGATTTCTGACATTTGGTAGATTAAATTTTCGATTAACAATAAGAACATCGCATTGTATTGCATTTGCTATAGCAGTTACAAACTATGGCTGTTATACTGCCAGCTATCAGCGAAGAATTTTTAAACTGACTTAAAGTGTGAAATTCCATCATTAAAGTTGAAGGATCTGCCACATTTAAACCAAGGAAACAAAGACTTTAAAAATCAAGAAAATCAGTATTAGAAAAGAAATTTTTGAGTATGCCATCTTCAAAAGAAAATCATATTCCAATATTTTCTATAAAATACCTCCATGTTTTCTTCCATATTTAAAGTTAACTTATGAAAAATAGTGATCAGAAGTTCAAACTGTGTGTAAAGGTTGAAGAGTTCGAAGCAAAACATCAATATCTTTTTGCAATTAAACAATAAATCTTATTCTTTTGAA
The DNA here is from genome assembly GCA_002080025.1 of Modiolus philippinarum. Taxonomy (NCBI): domain Eukaryota; kingdom Metazoa; phylum Mollusca; class Bivalvia; order Mytilida; family Modiolidae; genus Modiolus; species Modiolus philippinarum. Next base: position 52,439 of record MJUU01040726.1, read on the forward strand.
CTTAATCTCTTAACTAAATGATCACCAAAACAGTGGAAGGGACATATTACTGGTGTTTTACTTATCTATTACTGTTTCTATTGATTTAAGTTAGTACGATCCAGAATCCTACTGGTATAAATTAGGACATCTCAATTTCTCCTAGGAGAAATTGGAATTCCAATTCATACTGGATGAAATCCGGTACAAATTGGAATTCTAATTTGTCCCAGTAGAAATCGGAATTCCAATATGTACTGGTAGAACTCTAATTTGTCCTAGTAGAAATTAGAATTCTTATTTGTACTAGGAGGATTCTGGATCCTACTGGATTCCAATTTGTACTGTAACATATACATTCAATTGTTATGATTACATCTTTAAACTGAAAAGAAAGTTTATTTCGTTTACATTGGGATTCTATAATCACAAATTCATTCTACAGGTTTTATGTGGCCAAATGTGTTTCATGAAAATAGAAACTTCACATTGATATGTCATGTGATCGATGTTCACTTATCAAATTAAAGGAATTTAAATGAATATGGATGAAATGTAATTATTGCACGATATTTATTATTTTCAAGCAAAGGAACTCGTCTTAAAATATATACTGGTATTGCAATTTTAATTTTTATGCAGTTAAGTTCAAAATTTCACTGAAATCTCATCTCTCATTTAATGCATAAACACATGTAAAACAACATATATAAAATTAAAATTCAAGACATTTTAAAATATACAGAAAATATAATACCATTTTAAACATATAATATCATTCATTCTGCTTTGTATGGAATATCAGAGTATCTGATTCGTTACCAGTGCCTTCTTATCACCTCCGTCACTGCGCTTTATCAGTCAGTAAAACTACACTAGCAAGCAACTTCTTGATGACGACAAAAGTAAACAAAGAAATTTTGCACCATCTACGATTTTCAATAAGAAATCTTGCGTGAACACATGCATTCTATTAACGGAATGAAATTATGCAATGAATGCAATCTTTTATAGTTTTATTGTCGTGTAAAAGTTCGGATCGGGCACACATTTTTCTCATGAAGCGCTAGACCGTCCCATTTGAAATATGCTACGGTCCATGCTTTTACACTCCAATAAAACTGCAAAACATTTCATTCGATTCTTAAATAAATAGAATTTACACGAACAAATTAATATAATTATTTAAAAATAGGACATTACTGTGAAAATTCAATATGAAATAGCAGGTTTTGACACACACTTTTTAAACATTTAAACTGAAGATTAAATACATTAGAAAAACAAGATGTGTTTGTGAAACACTCTGCCCCGGCAGCAACCATGTCTACTATAAAAAATAAATACTAAAATTGCAATCACTAGAAATTAAGGTTAAGTAGACATTTGTACTAAGCTCCATTAGATCTATTCACATATAGAATATCAAGCCTCTTGCAATTGTAATCAGCGGCTAAAAGCAAAGTCTAGATTTTGACCTCTGTGACCTTGACCTTTGACTTGACCTTAATGAAATATAAATAATGGTGTTCAGCTTTATATGATCAATATACAGGCCAAATGAGAAGGTTCTATCACATCTGGTTGGAAAAATATCAGCAATGTTAAAGTTTTCAAATTTGCTCTCAGTGACCTTGACCTTTGAACTGACTGGAATGTTTTGGTGGATTTGTATTAAGCTTTATTAGATCTATCCATATATGGAATATCAGACCTCTACCAATTGTAATTAATGTGCTATAGCAAAATCTGTATTTTGACCTTTTGTCTTCTGTGACCTTGGTTGTTTTCCTGGTGCAGTTTGCTTGTAAATTGTGGCATGTGATTGTAGTTCCTGGCCATTGTAGGTGTTTGCTGTTATACTTTCTTTGTAACTGACCTTTAACCTGACCTTAGTGCAATTTGCATAATGCTGTTCAGTTTCATATGACCAATATACAGGCCAAATATGAAGGTAATATCACATCTGGTTGAAAAGATATAGGCAATGTTAAAGTTTTTGTTAAAGTTTTCAATTTTGCACTCGGTGACTTTGACCTTTGATCTGACCCCAATTTTTTTATGGATTTGTATTAAGCTTTATAAGTTCTATTCACATATAAAATATCAAGCCTCTAGCAATTGTAAATAACGAGCTATAGCAAAATCTAGATTTTGACCTTTTGACCTTTGTGACCTTGACCTTTGACCTGACCTTAGAGAAATTTATATAATGGTGTTCAGCTTTACATGATCTATACACATATCAAATATGAAGTTCCTATCACATCTGGTTTAAAAGTCATGAGCCAGGTTAAAGTTGTGGACAGACATTCATACAGACAGACAGACAGACAAGGCAAAAACAATATGCCCCGATCTAAAGATCCGGGGGCATAAAAATCTGCTATAAAAATCTAAAAATATGTCAATTCAGATTCTAAAATCAACGTTATAAAATTATGCTTCATCAATTAAAATTTCTCTAACACAACAGAAACTACGTGTTTTATTTTACCTCTACCCGCACTTCAAGTAATAATCCCCAATCAAGTCGCTGATATTTCAAACAAAGTATTATAATTTTCTTACTTGGAAATATTATGCTTATAATTTGCTGAAATCGTAATTAAAAAAAACATTGAAAGGATATGGAGTAAATGCACATGAGACAACGTCCCTACAAATACATGGTAGAACCAAGCAATGGAACAACGCTTTTATTGTTGTTCTTTATCTTGAAGTTAAGTAAGGGCTTCAACAATGAATTTTGCTCATACCTTATAGTAAGTTCAAGACGGCCCTTAGCAACGGTCTGAGCGGAATTCTTTGCTAAATGTCGAATGTTACATCCATGTCTTTAGCAGTCATGGATGCTGGATTGTCAACAAACATAAATCAAACTGGCAAAATGCTCCTACAATCACTGTCATTCGTTGCCCGACAAAAGCACTAGTGTCATAAGCTAATGGACGATTACAGCATTTACGCAAACACAGGGTACTCATCAAGTCGATTGAAAGAAAACTTGGCATTATAAAATATTGAGATTTTGCCACTATAAATATTCGGAAATTACAAAAATAATAAATGCCAAAATTTTAAACTATGATAGTATATCAAAAATAGATATTTTCTCGCAAACATGTACGCCTAGTAATATATATTTTTTCTGTCCCATTGTTACATATTTTACCGCCCCGTCGTGCATCGCCCTCTGATAATATCCATTATACAAGATTTTGCAAAAGGTAATTCCAACACACTTCGACGGAATGAAGTTTACGATATTGCAATACCAGTTACATCTAGATCACTTGGACTGAATTTTCTATGCAAAATGTCCTAAAGATGAAACACTTCAAAATTTTGTATTTGGTGATTCTTGGTAACAATATTTTCAACTGTCAACAGAACTCATTACCAATCATAAACAGCTCTCAAGTGAATTGAAAGTGACATTTTTATGTTGAATTCACAATATTTTCTTTCAAATGTAAATGTATTTTTACAGCATGAAAAATACCAAGACGGTGAGGGCTTATATCCTAATGATATTGCAGCAATTGAATTAGTATCGCCACTTGTACTTGGAGGAAATGTTGGAAAAGCCACTTTGGCGAACATGGACTCTGGAGATTTTGCAGGCAATCCTTGCATCCTCTCTGGATGGGGAAGAATTGTAGGCGGTAAGATTGATAACATACTGTCATAAACAAATGTCTTATAAAGCTTTAAAGAAGAGACTCCTCAACACCAAGCCAAGAAAGTGAAAAAAAAAATAAAGAAAAATAATAATAATAACAGTAAAATACGAAAAATTAAGATAGGAAAATCCAACTAAGTAAAAAAAGCCTAAAATCAAATTTCCAAAACTCTATTTTCAAGACCAAATAAATAGCCCCCCCCCCACAAATAAATAAATAAATACATGAATAAAAAAAAAAAGTAAAGTCGCAATAAAATATTTTATTATTCAACTTCGGTGTAAAGTTATCTCAAGCGATAAAGCAAGCACATTAATGCATTAGTTTTATTAACTCACCGAACTTTAATGGTTCATCAACTCACCAAAATTTGATTTTTATATGAATCGGGTAGCAGAAAAAAAAACCAGCTCAGTTCGGTTTCCACTTTAACTTCGCTGCAAAAAAAAATCTCACAAACTCATTTATGAATAGTTAAACATTTAGTGAAATAGTTCAACATTTAGTTATAATGTTACCTACCCTTACCCCCTTGTATTTAAGAATACTGCTGTTTTTTCCAATCTGACTAACCATTAAAAAAAAAAAAAAAAAAGCATAAAACAAACATAAAATTTTTCCCCCAAAACAAAAGTTTTTGAGTAAAATTGGGAAATATTTTTGGGAAAAACTTAGTTTTTATATTCAAAGATGCCTATTTTGAGAAGTAAAACTATGTCGTATGATAACTAAGGATTGCCTTTAGGGATTTTAATTATTTTGATACTCAAGGTTGGATTTGACCAAAGGAGTTATTTTTTATTTTTGATTAAAATTTGAAAAACGATTTTTGGTAAAAAAAAAAGTTAGTTTTTATATAAAAAGGGCATATTTTGAGAATGAGCTCTATGTTGTTTGAAAACTTGAAATCACCTTCACAGACTTTTATAAATTTTACACACTGTGTTGGACACAATAAATGTAAGTTCCCTTTCGATTGTGAGGAAAATCATAAAGCAATTATCGGGAACAACTTTTTTATATGAAAAAATACACATGTAGACAGGAATAAAAGCCCTGTCCTTGATAAACTGGAGTTTTCTATGTATCGTGTGCGTTTTTGTCACATGTACATTCACTCCATATCCTCATTTTTTCTATCTACATTTTGAGAATTAGCTCTGTGTCATATGATCAAAACTTAAAATCACCTTCACAGATGATTTTTATTCATTGTTTTGATTTATGGCAAAATGGCCATATGCAGAAACTGAATTTACAATAACTTATGTATTTTGTTATTGTTTGATGTGCATGGTTTTCCCAAATATTGTTTCATTATTTTGGTGAAATTCCGCTTACAGGTTTTTTTGACACACAAGGGGGCTTGGCCCTTCTGACTTTGTCAGTATTCTAGTTGATTTTTATACGCCCGTCTAATGACGGACGTATTATGGTATACCGATGTCCGATTGTCCGTCCGTCTGTCTGTCCGTCCGTTTCATATGTCGCGCTCTAACTTGATAACCCTTTGGCCAATTCACTTCAAACTTTGTAGAAGTATTGGGTATGATGGTCAGACGATCTGTATACTTTTTCGTGAAATTTCGATTTTTCTTACTTCGGTAACTTCGGTATTTAGTTATTTCTTACAAGAGTTATGGGACTTTATTCGGCAATTTTTAGGCAATTTTTCACATGTCGCGCTCTAACTTGACAACCCTTTGGCCAATTCACTTTAAACTTCGTAGAAGTATTCGGTATTATAGCCTGACGATCTGTATACTTTTTCGTGAAATTTCGATTTTTCTTGCAAGAGTTATGGGACTTTATTCGTCAATTTTAATGCAATTTTTCACATGTCGCGCTTTAACTTGAGAACCATTTGGAAAATTCACTTGAAAATTTGTAGAGGTATTGGGTATGATGGCCCGATGATCTGTATACTTTTTCCTGAAATTTTGATTTTCTTGCAAGAGTTACGGGCCTTTATTCGTCAATTTTAAGGCAATTTTATACATATTTGCTTTACTTGACAATCTTGCTTCAAACTTTGTAGAGATATCAAGCTTAATAGCCAGTTAAAGGTGCATTCTAAAATGAGAACCCCTTACCTCAATTACATTAGTGACGACGGGCGTATCATGCGACTTGGCGCAGCTGTTTATTGTAACTATCAATGACTAGATACATACTCCATGGCGGGTGGGGAGCAAGGGAGTGACCTTGATATAATTTTTGTCAAGAATACCGCTTAAGTGCACGCTAGGGGCCTTCTTGATCTCGCTTGAGGGGGTGAATATTGTTCACCTCTAGTTGAAGACCCTCAGGCGACATCAAGATGAAGACAGGAATAAAAGCCCTGTCCTTGATAAACTGGAGTTTTCTATGTATCGTGTGCGTTTTTGTCACATGTACATTCACTCCATATCCTTTCATTTTTCCTATTGTATTACATCATTCAGGGAATATTAAGCATTAATTAATATTAAAAAAAGCAAACACATTACTGACTTAGAGAGTTTATAAACGTAATGTTATAATACTTTAGCAAGTATCTCCTCTACACATGTACCTCTGTAGGCTTTAAATGATCTATATCTAGATCACTTCCACGGTGTATACACATCTGACGTGTTAAAATATGTTTCATAATATGCCAATAAAACCATTTGAAAAAGGCCAAGTGGGCGGGATATCCCGTCAGATATAAAACGATCCATACATTTTCTATAACCTTTAAAACAACTTTCATTCATTAAACGTGATTTTCTCATTAATCTAGCAGATTTTGGCGTTGATATCGATTGTTAAAATAACAACTGGAGCCAATGAAAAGGTTGTAATTGAGTTCATCTTTGGACAAAATATGTTATGGCTATTTCCATTTGTTGTATGTATTCATATAATTCATATTGTTACACTTGATGTGTTTGGATGTTTACGAAAAAGTATTTGAAGTTGAAAGAACCGGCCTATGAAATATGAGTTGGAACCCTTAATATATAAATAATGTAAAAATTTGCACCAATTTTTCTGAAGATACATTTGAGTGAACAACTATTAATATTGAATAAAACTTAAAAAAATATGCATTTTAGATCTTAACGGTTTGTAATTACAAAACGTTGAGTTTTAAGTGTTTTAAATGAGATTGCACGGTTTGTTCGTACAAAACTGCGAGTTTTAAATGTTTTGAATGAGAATTCCATTTCGTGTAAAATGCTTTAAAGAAGGATTCAAGAACCGTGGCGCTTTATCCGACGAAAAGCAAGCACACACCTGCAGTATAATCTTTAATCAAATCTCCGAAAGATCAGAAACTCGAAAACACTGAAAATCTACACACTACAAAAATTTGAAGTCATTCAAAGAACTTCTGCATAGAAAATAAATAATTTCTATATGCTGTATTCGGAAATTAGACCCCTGCTTCGATAAAGGCAAACAGAACGCACAATTTCTTTAAGTTTTTCCGTAATACATGAAAATAAGGGGTGATTTTCGTATAAGACCAAGCATACTTCATACTTTGTGAAATACGACTCAGAATCGCAGTTAAAAATATGCAGCCGATAATATATTTGTCCAGTTTGAAAGACTTGTTTTTCAACAGACTATCAGAATTCCAATTGGCACAAACTTTGCAATTCTTCTAGCCGATATGTTTCTCCACTCATGAGGCTTAATTCATCGATTGATTGATATGGGGTTTAACGTTTTTTTCAACAGTATTTCAGCTATCTCATGACGGTCAGTTTTAGTGATGGAGGAAGCAAGAGTGCCAGGAGAGAACCACCGACCTTGGGCAGGTATCTGCCTTACCTTATCACTTACGATTGTAAGTCGAGTGCTCCCTTATTGTAATGTACAAAATGGGATACGAACTCACGCTGTAGTGGTGATAGACTACAGTGGTTGTATAGGTAGAAGAACTACCTTAACCACTCGGTCACCTAGGCCACCTGAATTCAATAAAGGGCTTCTTCAAAATAGAGATAAAAAACTGGCTCAGCACTTTAATTTCAGCTTCCGTTATATAAATGAAATTTATCACTAAACAAACTCCGCTTTGGTGATTTTTGTCCCCGTCGCAACGCGAAGCAGGAACATAGAAATACCGGGCGTCCGTGCTTCTGTCCGTCACACTTTGTAAGCCCTCTCATGACCACATATTTTGACGAATTTTCATGACATTTATACCTTATGTTTCTACTACTGATACCTTGGTCAAGTTCGAACATCATCCTCGGTCAATACTATTTGTTGGAGTTATGGAACTTTGACAACAAAAATGACTCATTTATTTAAAAAAAATCGAACTTGTAAGCACTCTCATGTCTACAAATTTTGACGGAATGTCATGAAATTTATATCAAATGTTTATACTACTAATACCTTGGTCAAGGTGGAAAATCATTTTTGTTTTAGTTCTGGGACTTTGACGACAATAATGACACCGTTATATCGAAAATGGACCTTGTTATCGCTCTAATGCCTACAAATTTCCACGGTTATTCATCGAATGTATACCAAATGTTTATACTATTTATACCTTGGTCAAGTTCGAAAATCAGTCTCATTCAATACTTTTTGATGGAGTTATGGGATTTTGACTAAAATAATGACTCCGTTCCTTAGTTCTTAATGTTATCTTTTTATTTCCGTGCATTGTAGATGTCTCACGTCCTTGTTTTGTCTTTGTTTTTATCTGTTACCGTTTTTGCCATGTCATTGGACTTCGATTTTTGTAGTCATCGCTTCCCTTGTTCCTTCGGTATTCTACTGCCGTTGTTTTCTATCCAGAATTGACCTTGTAAGCACTCTCATGCCCTTTTGACGGAGTTAATGTATTTTGACAAAAATAATGACTCCTTTTTATCCAGAATTGACCTTGTAAGCGCTCTCATGCCTACAAAATTTGACAGATTTTCATGAAATTTATACTAAATGTTTTTACAACTAATACCTTAGTCAAGTGCGAAAATCAGCGTCGGTCGATACTTCTTTACGGAGTTAATAGAATTTTAGCAAAATAATGGCTCTGTTTTATCCAAAATTGACCTTGTAAGCGCTTGCATGCCTACAAATTTTGACAAATTTTCATGAAATGTATACTAAATGTTTATACAACTAATACCTTGGTCAACTTCGAAAATCAGTCTCATTCAATACTTTTTGATGGAGTTATGGGATTTTGACCAAAATAATGACTCCGTTTTATCCAGAATTGACCTTGTAAGCACTCTCATGCCTACAAATTTTCACGGTTTTTTCAAGAAATGTATGCCAAATGTTTATACTACTAATACCTTGGTCAAGTTCGAAAATCACAGCCTCAGCCGATACTTTTTGACGGAGTTATGGAATTTTGACCAAAATAATGACTCCGTTTTATCCAAATATTGACCTTGTAATCGTTCTCATGCTTATAAATTTCTTGACGGATTTTCATGAAATTTAGACCAAATGTTAATATCACAAACTCTTAGGTCAAGCTCGAACATCATTCTCGGTAGATACTTTTTGTATCCCCACACAATCTTTGAAAATATTGCAATTCCATATACGGTATACTAGAATACTTGCTTGACCGACGGGGGACCAAGGAATTATATTCTAGTCTTCATCTTATTTATCCAAAAGAGCTCGAAATTAAGGATACTACAGATACTTCCACATCGGCCTCGTTCCTTGACCTTCATCTTGAAATTGACAACAGAGGTACATTACAAACTAGGCTGTATGACAAAGGCGATGATTTCACTTTTACAATAGTCAACCCACCTTTTCTTTGTGGCAACATTCCAAAAGCACCGGCATTTGGAGTTTATATTTCCCAACTCATTCGATACCGAAGGACATGTGCTCAGTTAACTTACAAATAGGCTACTTAACGGTATGTCACCCATAACTTTTAAGTCATCACTACAGAAATTTTATGATCGACATCACGATCTTGTGGGCCGCTATTGGATATCTGTTTCCGAGATGACAACAGATCTTTCTCTTTGCTACTATGTTTTTCCTCTACCGGATTTGACTTTACTACCGGAGTTTACATGTTCAACACGGCTGGTGTCTTAAATGAAGCAGGAGATTCTTACTCTACCGGGGCACCTGATTTCACCCATGGTTTTTTGTTGGGTCCATGTTGTTACTTTTTGTATGTCCTTTTTGTGTATGCATGTCTTCATTTTTGTTTTCTGTGTCGTGTGCATGCTAGGTATTTGTTTTTTGTTGTTTTTCCGATGTTGCCATTGTACTTGAATTTTTCGTTTTAGAATGACGGTTTGGTTCTCACTTACTTTCGTTTGTCAGGTATAAATAGCCAATAGTAAATAAACAAACACTGATTCGTTGTTTTCGTCTGCTCAAACTGTTTTTGACAAAAACTAAGCGACAGACGCGCTGAATATATTGATTGAGACAGGGAAGTTAACGTTATATACTCTCCTGTTATTTTCAGTTTTATATAGCAACACCGTCACTATTCGACTCACAAAAATGGATGTTGAGAGCAATTTAAGAACTATATTTGATCGAAAGAACGCAGCTCGTTTATTGACGTCTAATTATTTTGATTTGATCTCTACTGAAGAGACATAAGTTGTCGAAATGGCAAAATGCAGAATTTAAATTCACAGTAACTTCGGAACTTTGTTATTTAAATGGACGCTTATAGATTTGTCCACAAACAATCATGTGACATCTCTCGGGTGGTTTTAATAAATCTTCTGCTACTTCGTGACTTTCGAAATAAAAAGAGAATCAATGTTCATGATTAACGAAGTTGGCGTTATCATAGGTCAAAGGTGTAATCCTAAAATTTAGAATATCTAAAAGTTCTCTTGCAGCTAAAATATACGTAGCCTTTTTCCGAGTGCTAATTTTCTATCATAATTTAAGTGGAGCTTTGGGATCCCTTAAAAGACGATGAATTAGAGAATTCAGGACGAAAGTAACTTACGACGGCGCTAAAACTAAACTTTATAGTTGTTCTAAAATTTAAATTTAATAAAAACTCGAAAGCTGTGCGTGTTTTTGGACACTGCACACCTTACTTTCTGTTTGTTTTTTTATCTCTTTGTAAAGCCCCTTCCTATTTCGAAATCAAAATTATTATGACAAAATTGCTTCATACACCTTTAGACTTTCTTTTTTTTCCCGAACATTCTCGACTCTTAACACATCCATGTTGTTTCTTAATTTTAAAATATGACAATGCAGAGCTTGAAATATATATTAACAATGACAGGATATAGAGTAAGTGAAAACGAGACAGTCTGTACAAATACATAGTGGAACAACGCTTTTAATGCTGTTCTTCACCTTGAATTAACAAGTAAAGGGATATAGAATAAATTAATATCGTAAAGATAACAGTAAACACTTACAATGGCCAGATATTACAAACGACAATCTACTAGGGAACTGCACAAGAAAAACAACGAAAAGACAAAAAAGGTAGACAACGATAGGAGCTAGGGATAACCAGACTTGGTACCGGCACTAGCAAGAGCTAGTGGTAGGGTTAAACCGGTTTATGGGTACCAAAACCTCACCTTTCTCTATTCTGTTTCCCTATAGTATAATAAACACACAAACAAAACCCAATACAGGTAGACTAATAACTCCAAGAGCACAATCTTGAGAAAGAAAGAATAAGACAAAACGTAATTCAGAAAGATGGGTCAAGGAGTGCTCGCCGCTAAATTGCCGGCTAGTTTAAGGAGCCTAGTCTGCTGGTAAAACAAAGTGGCACTACAGAAGAAAAATCAAACTCAAAACTTCCCGCAGGATTTAGTCAAGAATCATCATAAAATTCAGTTGACATCGGCAGTTTAAGTGAAAGGCCAGTATACCTGTAAAATCTTCAGTTCATTGGATCCTAAAGCCAATTTAACGGAATCATGAAGAATATCCCGTCAATATCCCCAATTGCGTAAAGAATGTAAGTTACGTCCTAGTTTTGCTGGATTTTTTTAATCAGTTTTTGACATTTTTAAAAACATTTCCGTAAAAACGAGGGTGAGAAATTCCCATAGTGATAAGCTGTTTACGAGTAACACCATATTTAGATAACAAATATTCATATCTTCTATGAAACTTCTTAAATGTGTTTAATAATTTATGAAATCTGTAACCTTGTTGTAAAAGTTTGGATTTGATGGTAAGGTTACGTTCATTTAAGTCGTCAAGAGTAGAACAGGCGCGTGCGAATTGTACTATTTGAGATATATGCACCCCGTATGATGGAACTACAGGAAGTCAAGAAAAGGGAAGTTAGTAATAGCGAAATCAAAATCATCACTTTTATCATAAATTTTGGTTCTATTTTACCGGAGTCAACGATGATAGTAATATCGAGAAATGGGCAGTATTCAGAATCGTTGTTTGCTTTATTAAGTTTCAGTTCTTGTGGGTAAATGAGACTATAGTTTAAAAACTTGGGATTGTCAATAGTAAGGATATCGTCGATATACTTCCTTTGAAGTCACCACGAAGCCTTTAGGAATGAACTTTGCTCATACCTCATAGTAAGTCATAGTAAGTTCAAGACGATTCCTAGAACCGATTTGAGCGGAAATAACTGCTAGAAGTCGAGCAATGCTACATCCATGCTTTTTACACTCATGAATGCGGGATCGTCAATAAACATAAAATAAACTTGCAAAGTGTTTTTACAACTGTCAGCATCCGTTGCCTGACAAATAACACAATACCGAAGTTACTGTTAATTTAGGTTCTGCATATGCGCATTTCGACAACTTATGTCTCTTCAGTGCAGACAAGAAGACAGACAGACCACAACATATAAACAATCACAGGGCACTCATCGAGTCAATTGCAAGAAAACTTGGCATTACAAAATAGTGAGATATGGGCATCATAAACAGGTGGTCAGAATAGCATTTAAACATTACAAAAATAAAACGCCAAACTTTTGAAAAAATGATAGTGTATCCATATGACAAATTCACCCAAGAACAAGTACACCATAACTGAATTGTATATACAGCATATATTTCTCTCATGAAAAATCTTTTTCGGACTCCACACTGCAGGAGAGACAAACTCTGGTCTAAATAAACAAAGAAAGGGTATGGAGTACGTGCACATGAGACAAAGTCAATACCAGTACATGGAAAAACTATGCAATGGAACAACGCTTTTATTGTTGTCCTTCATCTTGAAGTATATATTATATACGACAGTATAAACTCGAAATACATGTTTTATGTTTTTAGCTCACCTGGCTATGCCAGGGTGAGCATTTGCCATAACTTAGTGTCGGTCGTCCGTCGTGATTTTTTTTAATTTTCTCCTCTGAAACCACTGGGCCAATTTATATCCAAACTTAGTCTGGGTCATCACCAGGGTATGTAGTTTAAAAAGTATCTTTGGTTAGTCCGAGCACCAAACAACATGGCCATTGTTACTAAAATAGAACAAAGGGGTAAATTGCTGTTTTCAGCCAATAACTGGAAAACCGTTGCAGATATCAAAAATCTTACAGAGTAAAATTATTCCGAAAGCCGAGATCTACAGATGGGTGCAGACGCAACGTTCCAAAAAGTGCACGCGTTCTCTTAGCTGTCGCGAAGTTCACTCTTTTGGAATAGGTAGCTATTCCATGACAGCTATTTTCGCGTTCAATAGTGAACTTCAAGTGCACTTGAAAGCTGTCGCGAGGATCACTACTTAAAACGAGGTTATCTTATATGTATATATATTTATCATAACTGGAATCCCGGCATAATATCTCACGTGAGTTATTACTATCTTTGGTACCTAACTACCGTTATATTCATGTGCAAAATATAGTGCCGTATTGTATTATTTTTTAACAGTGATTTAACGGCAGTTTATAAATCTTTTTGTACCCAATTGAATAATGAAATGTTTTTCTATATGTATATGCCAAGGAGCAATGTTTTGATTTTATTTAAGCTCTTATTTACCTGTGTCTATATTACTACGCCATTTGTTCTCAGACACTGCGACATTATTTGACATTGATTTACTATAGCTTCCTATTATTATCACCCATTTGTTATATTATTCATGTTATTAAAGGTGTGTAATAAATATTACGTATTTCACAATGATTATCAATTAATACTGCCATTGTATCAAATAATTCCAGTTGAATATCTCGCATGTAAATTTAACTTCCGTGATGTTAATTTTGGAAAGAGTTGTCCCTCTTTCGATTATAGTGTGCAATTGGATATTGTTAAAAATTATGCTGACCTGTTTTACCATGTATTTCATGGCAACTTTTGTGTTATGTACGCAATCAATGTGTGACGGATTTTATCCTACTATTTGAGAATAACAAAGTAACATACCCCGGAAAACAAACCATGGTTTTTATCAAATTAATCTTCTGATTTAAAAGATGATACTAAAGAATCAGTTACCCAACATATATTTCAATAACACATCTTAGCTGGCTGTATGATGGCTACCACATGTGGCTCAGATCATGCATACTCTTCTGCAACATGTGATTATACTGCTGGTTTGTAGTTTGCATTTTTTAAATTTCCATATAGCAATGTATTGTGGTGTTTGAAGCTGACCATTTTCCCGCATATATGAAATAAATCAATATAAGATCATATAACCAAAATAACATACACATCCGTTGATGAAATAAGATTTAAATCCAGTTATCATTTGATATGGTTGCAACCATATCTTTTCTTGTATAGTTACATGTAGATCGAATTTTAAGCGATAGCAGAGGGAATAAAAATACATTTCCACGTAGCGTTCTTTTGGATAAGCAAATGCGAAAAAAATACCAATGCAGTTATATATTAAATATTTTTAAATATAAAACATGTCAGATAATATTTTCCCACTACAAAAATGAATATAGACGTGTATACTAAATCTTTACAAATGACCAAAATAATTCATTTTAAAAAAAAATTACTTATTATATTCTTTGGAGAAGTTTTATATGTTACGATATAGCTTTTTGTAAATCTTTATATAAATATGTTTGAGAAAGTTAGGTTTTCATTATGCCGTTTATACTAAATCTTTACAAATAACCAAAATAATTCATTTTTTAAAATATTTTACTTTATCACATCTTTTCAAAGGAGTTTTATATAAGGTGGTTTCGGGAAAAATACATGCGACAATTGAAATAAGCACCAATATATAATATCTCCCACTTTTGGATTCATTTTTGACAAAAGATGCATAAATTTGGTATCCCGAGAAAGGAAAACAGCTAAACTGCAAAATATTTCAATTTTATCAGGTAATTTTGGGAAAAATACATATATATGTTGTGTTGCGACAATTGAAATAAGCACCGACATATAATATCTCCTACTTCTGAGGTCATTTTTGACAACAGATGTATAAATATTAGGTCATTTTTGACAAAAAATGTATAAATCTGAGGTAATTTTTGACAAAAGATGTATAAATTTGGTATCGCGAGAGAGGAAAAAAGCTGAAATGCAAAATATTTCAATTTTATAAGGTAATTTTGGGAAAAATACATATATATGTTGTGTCGCGACAATTGAAATAAGCACCGACATATAATATCTCCCAATTCTGAGGTCATTTTTGACAAAAGATGTATAAATTTTGTATCGCGAGAAAGGAAAAAACCTTAAATGCAAAATATTTCAATCTTATAAGGTAATTTTGGGAAAAATACAAATAAATGTTGTGTCGCAACAATTGAAATAAGCACCGACATATAATATCTCCCACTTCTGAGGTCATTTTTGACAAAAGATGTATAAATTTGGTATCGCGAGAAAGGAAAAAAGCTGAAATGCAAAATATTTCAATCTTATCAGGTAATTTTGGGAAAATACAAATAAAGCACCGACATATAATATCTCCCACTTCTGAGGTTATTTTTGACAAAAGATGTATAAATTTGGTATCGCAAGAAAGGAAAAAAGCTGAAATGCAAAATATTTCAATCTTATAAGGTAATTTTTGGGAAAAATACATATAAATGTTGTGTCGCGACAATTGAAATAAGCACTGACATATAATATCTCCTACTTGTGAGGTCATTTTTGACAACAGATGTATTTTTGACAAAAGATGTATAAATCTGAGGTCCTTTTTGACAAAAGATGTATAAATTTGGTATCGCGAGAAAGGAAAAACGCTGAAATGCAAAATATTTCAATCTTATAAGGTTATACTGGGAAAAATACATATAAATGTTGTGTCCCGACAATTAAAATAAGCACCGACATATATCTCCCGCTTCTGAGGTCATTTTTGACAAAAGATGTATAAATTTGGTATCACGAGAAAGGAAAAAAGCTGAAATGCAAAATATTTCAATCTTATAAGGTAATTTTGGGAAAAATACATATAAATGTTGTGTTGCAACTATTTAAATAAGCACGGACATATAATTTCCCCATTTTTTGAGGTCATTTTGACAAAAGATGTATAAATTTGGTATTGCGAGAAAGGAAAAAGGCTGGAATGCAAAATATTTCAATCTTATAAGGTTATACTGGGAAAAATACATATAAATATTGTGTTGCGACAATTAAAATAAGCACCGACATATAATATCTCCCACTTGTGAGGTCATTTTTGGCAAAAGATGTATAAATTTGGTATCGCGAGAAAGGAAAAAAGCTGAAATGCAAAATATTTCAATCTTATAAGGTAATTTTGGGAAAAATACATATAAATGTTGTGTTGCGACAGGGAACTGTATAACTAAGAGGGAATAGAAACGCAGCATACTTCAAAGACAAATCTATCATGCATCTCTGTCTCGGGCGATGTGATAATCAATAACTGTTAGCGTAATCCGAATATTTGGTTCATCTCCGCTATCGATTTAATTTTACATTGAGCAGTAAATTGTAAACTCGGCCGATTTCGTACCCCCATCTAAGGTGTGAAACCACCAATTCATTTCTTTAACATTTTCAACTAAAATTTGTAATTTTCAAACCTCCCTGGACATTTTATCTTAAGTTTAACCTTGCCAAGACCATACATGCCGTGAAAAGCACATACCTGCTCTACATTATATCAAATTTTCATCATACCTTTAAAGCCTTCTAAGAGATTCCCGGTGTGTCGGGGAAAGCCACCTATAAATACGTACCACGACGTCACAACATTGCGCAAAAATAGTCATTGGGAATTCCCCTCTTTTAAGTGATCTAAAATTACACCTGGTCAATTGACCTTGGTCTTGAATTAAACCTAATATATCAATGTTTAAATGGATGCACCATTCATCAAATTCCCTTGAATAGTTTTAAAGGTGCAGGAATACAAAGTCTATCTTTAGATTCAAAAGGTCTATTTTCTCATTCGTTCCAACTCTGATTGGTTGAATTGGTGGTTTGATACCTTAAACTGGGCTCCTGTTGTGTTACACTAACAACAGGTGACGGCTAAAAATCCCGAGGTCAAAATTCTTACCCCGTGATTTTACGAGACGTTGCTAAAGACTAATCAACAACGGTCGATGTGAATATTTTCCCGGAAAAAATGAAAACAATCAACACTTTCGACCAATGAAACACGACGTAACAATGGCCGTCACCCGTTCCTAACGAGCGTAGCATTGTGGAACGGCGGACCAGTTTAACCCCCATCTAACGTCTGTGTATTGGTTTCGTCCGTCGTCCTTTTTGGTGTTGGGTACCGGAATCAGTCGAGGGTGGCCTAATGAAAATGAAGGAAGCATAATGAAATATTAAATAAAACGTCATAAAAAGAGCTACTTTATGTAGGGCTTTTCTTTAAATTTTATATGGCTTTTTCCACAACCAAAACAATCTATACGAAAAGATAACTGAGAAATGCCATGGAAAACTTAAATGTCTTTTCGCAAAGATTTGTCCTTGCTTTTCGTTTTTGTCGCTAGTTTGTACACATCGTCGTCATATGTACATGTCATCACCCAGTTAGCATATAAATAATATAGCAATCATTAGAGATGTCATAATTGAAATGTTCCTACTTATATTTACGACTATTTCATCTGAACAATTTTGTCAAGTCCTTATAAATTACGTAATTTCAGGTAGATAACATACACAGGTGTGCCGGATATAATTGACACCCCGCACATACATATATGTGTTGATAACGGATACTTTTTAATTAACACTGGTTTGAAATGCATAGCTATATGATCATAAATTTGTCATTTATTATACTTATTCCATAAATCACAGCAGAAAGAGCGGGAAATTGTTCCGAGTGTATAGATTTTTCATTGAAGTCAACGATGCCGTCAAGTATTCCGAATGATAGATTTACACATCGCCCTGTATCTTAACTTTTAAGCCCTGATGTTTGTGTTTAAAACCAAAAGAGTTGAAAAAAATAGGCAAAACATTTCTATTGACATTTTGTTTATAACTTTATAGCAGAAAAATACAAATACTTATTGAACTATTTTGTTATTAACTATTATATGCAGAACCTCGACCTCAACAAAAACAATATGGCCGACCAACAAAATTTCTAAAAGATGTCCATTTTTAAAAAATCGTAGCAACCATCATCATTAAAATTCGGCCTAATTAATAGTACCAAGCACTAGAATTATATTTCGCCTTTTATTATGTGTGTTCAAAAAATGAATTAATTGAATGGTTAATTTTTGATTCGAGAAATTCGAGACGGGGTACAAAATGTGAATGACTTCTCAACTCTACAATGCAAATCTTAGGCAAATTTTGTTAACAAAAAATAAAATAGCAAATTACTTCAATAAAATACGAGAATTATACCGAAAGGTAGGATATTATTTCAACTTTAAAAGTTTTTTTCCTTATGTGGTTACATTGAAAACTTATTTTACACACTATGAAAATATACACCCCATCGACGTATTTGATAAATTATGAAAATGACACGTGATAACAAAACCCAAATTTTTGAAAAATAATATTAAATAAGCAAAGCAATATATAACAGTCATATATAGCTCAAGCATTAGATCTATATTCTGTCTTTCAATGATATTTTTTTCCAAATAAATGGTATTTGTAATTTAAAAGAAATTTGAATTATTTAGAAGTACCAATTATTCTCCTAAAATTCCGGATAAGAAACATCGAAAATGGTTCGGAATTGTTCCTAAAAAAATCACCAAATGTTAAATATTTGTGCTTTATAAAAATACAAATTAAATATGAAATGGAAAAATGATAACTTGTCTTTTGATTTTTCCTCTTTAAACTTACATCGATAGGTTATCCGAGCTTTGACGATAATTAAATCACAACTACCATTATCTACTTCACATTGAAGATGGCCGCCAGCGGTTAACATAGTTTAACATTTGACCTTATGGGCACATGTATTTGAAGATCTTCTCCTCTGAAACTTCTTGGTCAATTGGAACCAAACTTGGTCATAAAAGTCCTTAGTTGGTCCCTTTCAAAAAATTGTCCGATAAGTCAGTATCACATACAAAATAGCCGTAAGAGGGGAACATAGTTTAACATTGGACCCCATAGGAAACCATTAAAAGGTCAAAATAGCTCATAGGAGATGACCGTAAGCAGGGAACTTAGTTTTATATTGGACGCTAAGGGAACACATTCAAAGACCTTCTCCTCTGAAAGTATGTATTGTCCAGCATGTCCGTATTACATCCTAGATGGCTCCACAGGGAACATTGTTTAACCTTTGACCCCATGGGAAATAATTAAAAGATCTCCTTTGAAAATACTAGGCCAATTGGAACCAAAGTGAGGCACAATAATCCTTAGATGGTCTTCTTCAAGAAAGGTCACGGTCGGTCTACGCCCCATCAAAAATAGCTGCCAACATATAACATCAATGTCTATCAACAAACCTGAAAAAAAGACCGTTAAACAGTCAATAAACCAACCTGATAATGAGACCCTTAAACGTTGGGATTATTTTGACTTATTATATCAGCCATGGTCAAGGTGCGCGAAACAGGCTCTTGAGAGGCTCTTATTTCTTCTATTCAATTTTATCTTTATTTCAAGCATGCACGAATTCGGAACGAAGCATTTCCTTAAGCATTTTTAGGACACAATTTTTACTGTGAATGCTTGCAGCGATTATTCTAGTTCCAGGAAAGACTTGTAATGAGATCACTAAATTATGATATATCAGTACTGAGAAACTGGCTGGCAACTTTGTTTGATAGATCGAAATGCAAATGCAGTTAATGGCTTTAAAAACATAATTATCAGAATTAATGAAAGTCCGCAATGCAAGAAGATAACTGAATGTGGAAAATTTTCAGTAGACATTTCAGACCATTATTACCGTTTATTCCGTATTGGACAAAGCTCTGAAATTTTTTACTAAGGATTAAAAATATTAATGCTGAAAAAAAGAAGAAAGTTGAGAGTGCAGAAGGGTTAATTTCACCGGCTACTTTGAAATCAGTGTGATTTATCAGGTTTTAAAATGATCCTAAATAAAATACTTATTATAACAATTTGTTTTGCAAAAATATAATAACCTTATCGTTACTATTGCCTAATTTTCTTCGGCAAGAAAATCCCACTAGGGGCTGAGCCTGTTCCCACTTGTCCATGGAATGCTATATTCATACTCATAAATATTGACAATTTCTACTTTCGATACAAGTTTACATTTGAAAAATACCGATATGACATATATTTCCAAATAATTTCAAATTAAACGTAAGACGTTTTCTAATTGGTTGAAAGTTATATTCCACTCGTAACGATTGCTCCGTTAACCATCGAAGAATGAGAGAATTGGATACGGAGCGGGTTTCAATTATTCCAGCTAATTAATTTATAACAGAAAATATTTCTTACATGAAAAAGAATGGCAGGAAATCAATTCTTTATTTTTTTAGCGTTTTAACAACATTAAAAATAATTATTTAAATAGCCTCTTATCAATTTTTGGTTTCTGGATTCAAAAACAGAATTTTTGACGCCCCATTTTTATATAATCCGCTTCTCATGTTGTTAAACCTAAAATAAATACAAGCCTTTTTTAATCTAACCAAGTCATTCCAAAAACACATCCTCAACAAAAATGTTGGTAGCGTTCTTAAAACGGAAACTATATAAAACCTATGAAATTGAAAAATTTGCTACGAAACAATAACATTCTGACACAATATTTTGCAAGTGTCTCAAATTTGAAAATGTAATGATGTTTTGTATATAAACGATGCATGAATTGTTTATTTATTTATTTACTGACTTATTGTACGACCTACTTTACAGGAGGAGCTTTACCAGACATACTCCAGGAAGTTCAGATGACAGTACTTTCGAATTCAGAGTGTACTGACAAATGGCCAGGTGATATCAATGAAGGTCATATATGTATTGGCAACGACGATGATATAAATAATGACAAGTCTGCATGCCATGCAAGTATATTAGTTTAAGGTAGTTCGACACTAATACACGGCGCATTCGATTGGCGCATTTGCGAAACACGAGTCGGATGCGGAATTGACTTGATTTTCAAACCGGAATATTCCTGTATTGGCCTATTCACTGTGACGTCATAATAGATTGGCATATACTTTCCCGCGAATTAGCTCCCTTTTCCCGTAAATATTGTCTATTTCGAAAACTATATTAAATATATCTCTTAATCGAACGGTGACATGTAGATTTTTTCAGCGCAACAGATAGCTTAAGTGTTTATCTCTGAAATATCAAAAAATAAAAAAAATCTGTCTGATATTTATTTTATATGAAAGATAAACAATAAGCATGTTATCACAGTTCCCTATATATTCTTTGTAAATATTGCTGATAAATACCGAATTTGGCCTGATTTTCAAAGCCAGATAACAGGAAAAGATGATCGGTGACATATCATTTTTATTTTATTTTTTGAATACATAGGTTAAGACCTACAAAATATCTTAAAAGAAAAAAATTCTGTCTGAAATTTTTATTAGGATCGAACTACCTTAAATTCAAGTATTATGGGAAAGTGCGTTATGTTTGAGAAATACAAAAACACAGTTGTTATCTGATTTGAATGCAATTTGTTTTGAAAGTGACAAGTAGTCATGTTTTTTTTTTGTTTAAATTAATATATTATTCAGGCTGCAGAAAACCAAATAATTTTTGATAAGATATTGGATCTGTTTTTGCTGGGGTTGTGACTATTGCTTGGCGAGGGTTTTTTTGCTTTTATAAAGGGTGCCATCTTGAAAATAACCACCATTTAAAAATTTTAAAAAATGCGTATACATTCTTTTCTCTCATGCTATTTCCACTTCACATACACGAATTTCTCTTACGAATCCTTACGAATGATCGATTCGTGCTCGTTCGCAAGTATGGGTATTTAACAAAATAACGATATGCATGAGCATGTGAGCTGTTAAAAGGTATGAATTTAAAATCTAAAATATAACATAAAGTTACATAAAACACACAGCAAAATAAAAGAGTAGAAACAATAAAAAGGTCGACCGATATATTTTGACAGATCTGTCGTCCTCAAGTGGGTCGTGAAAAATGAAGTAGTAGTTTTAAAATGTATATTATACAGATAAAACATCTTTGACATTGTTTGTACACTAGTAGCAACATACTAGCCCTTGATATCATACGACATCGAGACTCGTTAGTCTTAGAATGATTGTTTTACGTTTAAACCACTAGGTTTTAAAGTACCCAATCTAAATATAATCCGTTGTACGTCTAATGTCCTGTAATTTTTTTAGCACTGTACATATCTTGTGGGCTGTGGTTAGGGAGTCTGAAATATTATGTACAGAGCGAGTGTGTCCCGCAAAGCGGTCACCCAGTCGGCGGCAGGTCTCCCCTACGTATATCTTTTGACACTGCTCACATATAATAGTATATACCAGATTCTGTGTTGTGCAGGTGAATCCGTTATGTATGGTAAATGTGTTGTCAAGACCTCGGATTTCTTTGAGAGTGCGTTCCAAATAAAGGCGAGTATTTTACGAATTTTAACGATGTAATAATGGAATTGGACCACTCCAATCTGAGTCGTGTCACCCTTCTTACAGTAAGTTGGAAAGTTTATGATGATGTCAATTTTCTCTTTTTTTTCCTCTGTGCCTGTAGGAGAAAAAGTCGAATGTTTTGTACGAATTTTTATTTTATTATTGATTTACTTAGAAGGACATATTTCGTCTCCTTAAATGTGGATTTTAAGACTGAATGGGGTTATATAGTCTAAAATTTATATAAGTAAATGTTACCCCACAAAAAATATATTGCCGTTTGTAAAACACTAGTAACTAAATCTCAAATATTTGTAAAAACTCGTTAAATGATTCGTTAATATTCAGTAAAATCTAGGATCAAATCGCAATAATTCGTATTGTGCTCGCAAGATTTCTTCGATATCTTGTTTATCTCTCGCAATTAATCGTAATGATTCATATATTTTTATCGTAACACGTTTTTCTTCTTAGTTAATCGTTAAGTGGTCGTTCATGTTCGCAACTCATCGTAAAGAAATCGCAATTCTGTAGTACATATGTTTTATTCGCAAGCATTCGTGTTTGTTTTACGAATGTTGTAAAATTAAAAGATTCATGAGGATTCGTAAAAAAATGTGCTTATGAAGGGGCATATGGAATATTATACTAAACATACTCAAATTTTGTCACCCGACTTCTTCTTGGGGACATAATAATATTGTAACCCGTTTAGTAAATCCAAGCAATAGCCGATCGCATACCAGACAACCAATGCGATGCTTACCCCTAAATCGTAGCCTCAAACTCTACCTAGAAATAAATGTCCATCAGACAATGTTGGAATTTTGACTCATTTTGTAAACCATCATGGACATCGCAGACATTTTGAAGATTTCAAAAAGTAGTATATAACTCCAGATGGTGTAGTGTGAAATCGTTTCGTTCAGCCGTTTCAAGATAATCTCTCGGACATAAATTATTTGAAGGATAATATGAAAAAAAAAAGAATAATAATAAGAAGAAACGTAGAAAAGCAACATGTAGCCCGACTTCGTCTGGGGTTGCATATAAAATAATAATAATAATAACAATAACAACAATAATAATAACAATAAAACTTATGATGGTTAATTATATTTCATTACCTATATAAACTTAATTAATAATATGGTAGTATAATTCCGAATGCCGACACTGATGTAAATAATCTTTTAATACCTGTTAGCATAGGAAAATCCAGCAAGATCTACGGCGGCTGGATTAGAACCCTCGCTGAATAATCCGATAGTAACAGGTATAAAAATATGATTTTCATCTCTGTTGGCATTCGGAATTATATATTCTACCTTTGCAGCTCACCTTACCAATACACATTATCATTCATATTTTGTGCAAAACTATTATCTAAATTTGATGTATTTTGGTTAAAAGAATTGCGCTTTCCTTTGTATTTCATTAATGTAACACGTTCAAACATATTTCAACAAATCTATTTTGCTAACCTGGCTATAGCAAAGGTCAATTTAGTAATCACTTGGCGTCCGTCGTTTGTCCGTCCGGCGTAATTTTTTTTCTCAAAAAATCTTCTCATCTGAAACCACGGGTTAAAATGAAATCAAATTTGGTCGGTATTGTTTCTCAAAAAGATGTCTTTTTAGTCCATCGACCAAAGAACATGACCGCTTTTGCTAAAATAGAACATGTTTTTGGAAAATAACGGAAAAATTCTTCCAGATATGAAAAAATTGACATTAGGAAAAAATTATCAGTATGACCAGATTTATCGGCCCTGCTTTTGGAGAAAATGTGATGACCTTTAGAATTATTGCCCTTTAATTTTGTACTAAAACTATAACAGATGGAGGTTAATTGCAAAAATGTTTCAACATATCAAGACGTACACACATGGCAATTTTGAGAATAATCTAAATACCCTTGAGGCGTTATCTAAAATGGTCGCCATCGGGGAACATTTGATGCTATGGGAAACATTTTAAGGAAAATTCTAAATAGCTACTACGCCAATTTGAAGCAACTTTGGTTACAAAAGTCTGGAGTTAGCCCCTTTGAAAAATGTGTCTGGAAAGTTTGCATTAAATCATAGTTTAGCATCGGACGCTATGGGAAAGCAAAGCCAATTTCATCCAAACTTGATCACAATAGTCTTTGGGAAGTCCCTTTAAAAATTATTCTGGAAAGTCGACACTTCATCCGAAATCGCCGCTGCCAGTGAACTTCGTTTAATATATTACCCTATGGGAATAGACATTTAAAGACAAATCTGACCCAGGGATTTTTGTCAAACTCTGCAAAATTGTTCCCCTGTATGAAGGCTTGTGTACAAGCTAAAAAAATATATATGTCACCGAGCTCATAGTCGAGATATAACAGTCACAAAATGGGTCAATTTCAGATTTCTTAAAGAATTCTGTAGTTTCTTTTGACAGCTGCTGTTTCAGTATTATTTTCACGAATTTAATAAATTCGGCATTCCTTCTGCTTTAAAATCGGAGTATTTCTCTACCATATGCATATCACTGTTTAACTAAAAGTACGTCTTAAATGCCTTCCCGCCAAAATAAAAACAAAGTTTGTAGTTATAAAATCGGATTTTTTAAATACTTCTGACCCAGGGATTTTCTTTTAAAATTGCATACACATAGATTTTTAATTACTTTAAATTTTGACACTTTAAAAAGTAGGGGTCACCGAATGAATAAGAAAGATAATCTTAGTTTTGTACCTTCCATAGACGTTGTTTTTCGATAGTTGGACGTATCTTTTTCTTTGGCAAAGTGCATGACGTTACGTCATAATACATTTTCAAAACAATGAAAGTCTCTGTGTATCAATTTCATTCGGTGCTTTCTAGCCTCCACAAGGTACTTTAAAACAGAGACATACAAGTCTCTGTTTAAAATCACTTACAATCTCGTTGCGAGAACTACATAGGGGATTATTATTTTATTTGTTATCCATTTCTTTTTCTTTTTTCTTCTACTTTTATACTAAAATGAAACTTCGATTTATTCATTTCTTACAAATAATATACGCTTTGAAAAAATCGCCTGCGACAAGTCGAGTTATCCACCCGTCATCTATCTTTCTATGAGCATTTTGTTTTTTGTTTTTTTTTTGTTGAAAAATTGCAAAATGAGAAAAATTGTCTTCAAAAATAGACCTCGACACCATCATATCCAATAACCTTGCAAAGTTTTGACTGATTAGGATAAGTGTCCTCAAGTTGGAGAAAGGCATGCAAAAAATGCCTTAACATTGACTGAAACCCCCCAAATTTCATTAAAGGACCGTGCGACCATCATGTCAAGTCTGTAGTGTTTTCAAATGAGAGTGTGATATGTGAAAACGGCATTTAAATTGTTTGTGATACCATCATACATGAACCTAAAAGCTCTTTAGAGTCTGTAGCAAACTGACAATATGGTTGACAAGTTAGGCATGCGAAACAGACAGACATCGGTATACTATAATGATAATATGCCCGTCGTTAGACAAACGTTTAAAATTGTTGAATTGAAACAAAAACGAAAAATATACCCAGTCAACAAGAAATGCATCAATGAATGAAGAGACGTTTTTACAATGACATTTGTTGCAATGACAATGACAATGATGTTAATGTTTCAATTTATAAAAATAGGATAAAATACACAATGCAATATTTTGTGTGACCGACAATATTGTGTCATTAAGTCCCAAAGATACTAAGGGAGGTAGGATCTTTTCCAGAAATTCGGAATTAGCAATTGTATGTTCGGGAATTCCGGTATAAACTTTATATCTATGGATGTCTAATTTTGACAGTTCGGAAAAAGGATTCAGAATCTATTTTCAACTTCAAGTTATCTCCTGCTTTATCAATTTTACTGTTAATGCCATTATTCTCGTGTATTCTGTCTTGCGATTTTTTAAATGCTCTTTGACTATTTCCTAAAGCGATCTTTCAACCGAGACGCTGTTTTCCAAAACGGTCAAAGGGGAGTAAATCTTAATCTTCCCGCAAAAACGACGTCACAAACCGACGACGACATAGATGATTGCGGCTGTAATATGCGCATAAACAATAGTGTGATTTGTCTTTAAAGACCTTTTCCTCTGAAACTTCTAAGCAAATTGAAACCAAACTTGTTCACAAAAGTCTTTAGTTTGCCTTTAGTTTGAAAAATATGCCGGCAGTCTGCATCACATCCAAGCTGGCCCCCATTGGGGAACATAGTTTAACATTGGACCCTCTTTGAAAGCATTCAAAGGTTTTCATAAGGAAGCCAATTAGATCCAAACTTGGTCACAATATTTCTTGGATGGTCCATTTAAAAAAATGTCTGCACCTCATCCTAGATAGACAACAGTAAGGAACATTTAAAGATCTTCTCGTCTGAAACTACAAAGACAACTGGAACCCAACTTATTCATTATAGTCCTTAAATATTTCTTTCAAATCTTTACCAAATCCCAAATGGTCGTCGTCAGGATATATTGTTCAACTTTGAATCAAATACAATTAAGGTATATCAACTTACTTGAGAATGAGGTCCTTTAGGTTATTTGGACTGTCTATATCAACCATGGCCTAGGAGAGCGATACATGCCCTTAAATATTGTCATGAGAAATATTTTCTTATCTTGTTATGCAGGGTGACAGCGGAGGTCCAATGACTTGTACATTAGATGGTACTACATACGCTGCTGGAATAACGTCCTGGGGAAGTCCTACGTGTTCTGGGAACCCTAATGTATACACAAGGATTTCGTACTTCCGAGAATGGATTCGAGGGGTGACAGGCGTGTAAAGGACGTTTGTTCATTAAAGAAATAAAAAACAAAAATACTGCTTTTGTACCGTACCTAAAGAATTATTGAAGGACCATGCTTTCTTGACAAAAATGAGATAGGACTGATCGACATTTTACAGAATACTGTCTCAACCATTTATTAGATGACACTAAATTTTAGGCTAAATTTGAGGCAACTATATGAAGAATTTTAAATGTAAAAGTGAGTTCTCCATTTGCTCCTTTCTCCTTACAATAAGCTAGCCAAATCCTTTAATTTCAGTTTTCGTTATATAGATGATGTTCTTTCATTGAACAATCCTCAATTTAAGGATAACCTTCATCTTATATACCCAAATGAACTCGAAATTAAAGAGACCACTGATACACCATCATCAGCATCATACCTGGACCTATACCTCTACATTGACAACGCTGGACGTCTGAAAAAAAACTTTACGACAAGCGTGATGATTTCGACTTTCCAATAGTGAACTTTCCGTTTTTGAGCAGTAATATTCCCACTTCTCCGGCATATGGCGTGTACATTTCACAACTTATTCGCTATTGCCGTGCCTGTAGTTTGTACAGCGATTTTGTCAACAGAGCGAAATTACTGTCTCAAAAACTTATACATCAAGGGTATGTTCAGTCACTGTTGCAATTGTCACTACAGAAGTTTTACGTTCGTCACCACGATTTGACAGACCATTACAATGTTTCTGTTTCACAAATGAGAACAGATAT
>MJUU01040726.1:91209-102737 GCA_002080025.1 Modiolus philippinarum
TGATTGATTGTCATATGAAGTTCTTATTGATATTTATATATTTTAAATTAGACAAAAAGTTATGTAGTGAAATAATGATTGTAATTTTAGACTTATTAAGAATAAACTTCTTTCATTTCATATGATAGTATGTATACATGTATGACATGGAATATACATCTTGTATATTTGATATAAGTTACAATCACTGACTGAGTAATCATAAAGTAATCAAAATGTAATCATGATTACTCATATTTTTAAGCTGTAATTGATTACATTACAATTACAAGTAATCTAAAAAGAGCTTGATTACAGATTACACATGATTACTGAAGAAAATGTAATCGATTACAGCTGATTACGATTAACAATTACGATTACCCCAAGCCTGAATATCAGTGTCACAAATAAAAACTGACATTTTCAGCTAGATTCGCGTCTTCCCTGATTTGACATTACCGGTTTTGACTTTACCCTGGATTGACCCACTTACAGTGTGACGGGTGCTGTGCACAGAGCAGGACATGCTTACCCTTCCGGGGCACCTGATGTCACTCTTGTTTATTGAGAGTTCACACTGTTAGTGCTTTAGTTTTTTGTGTTGTATATGTAATGTTCGTGTGTTTTGTGGGCATGTGGTGTCTTTGGTCTTCCGTCTTTTGGTGTTCTTGCTTTTGCCTTGTCTGGACTTTGATTTGTGTAATCTTGTGCTTTTTTCCTTCGGTATTTTACTGCCATTGTTTTGATTCAAGCATTAAAAAGGATCAAATCAAATTTTCAAATAGATGGTGCACAGCACAATGGCAATATGTAATGAGCATTCTGTTAAAGCTTCAGTGAATTTCATCGAATGGTCTAAAAGGAGTTGACGCCACAATGTAAATACACGAACTGACGAATAGTATGATCATACTATATCGCCCGCTAAAGCAATTAAGGGTGTAAACAACGTAGGTTGAGCCGGTTTTATGGACTTCCTTTCGATTGCAGTAGTGTTAGGAAGGAACTGATTACAAACTTTATTTTTAATGACTTCCCATCACCTCCGTTGTGTCACAGTTTTGATCAAAACTTTATTATTTACGTAAAATGAAATTTATAGTCCGAGGAAAAGGTATATTCAAATTAATCTGATTTTTTTCCAGAGTATATTTTCAAGTATTTATTTCAAATTGATTCGAAAAAAGAAAAACTTATTTCAATCAGATAAAATATATTGTTGTACAGATTAATTATTTAATAAGTAGGCCTGACTCAAAGTCACTTCGAATGTATGATAGTAGGTTTTTGATTGGATGGAGACGGCAGGATATGGTGTTTAATGTTTGTATTGAATTGCTGGCTTTATGACAGTTGTTTGTTGATGTCTTGTTTCAAATTTAAACAATTTTTATGGATATTTATTTCATTCATATATAAAAATTTAACCCGAAAAGAATCATTACAAAAAGGACAAGAAAATACATTTAAGCAAGAAAAAAGCACATATTATTTCTGGAAATGCCAATAGAAATGAGTATAGGGCTCTAAATACAATGTAGATGTGAACTAAACATAGGGGATATACCGAAACTACAATTAATTTTAATATTTCAAACGGCCATTTCGAAAACTTTTATCTCTTCAGTGTAAACAATCAAGCATTTGGAAGACCCAACCAAATTTAAAATATCAATTTGTGAACAAGGTGACAAAGAACATATAAGCTAACAAGAGGGTCTCAAGTGTCTGTATAGTTCACCTGTCCCTTGACTTGAAGAGAAGTTTATGTTAAAGAGCCCATAGTTAAACTATAGTTCCAATATGGGGGAGGAGACGTTTGTTAGTGTTTCCCATAAGATCCAATGTTAAACTATGTTGAACTTCCCAGTTGGATGGCAGTCATCTTAGATAAAGTGTGGAACTGATAAACGTGTTTTCTTGCGGAGGACCACATAAAGTCTATATGACCAAGTTTGGTTCAAATTTGCTCAACAGTTTCAGGGGATATCTTTGAATTTGTTTTACCATTAGATGCAAAACTTTGTTCCCAGGTGGCGGCCACCATGGATATAGCGTTGACCAGAAAAACATCTTTTTTGACGGGAACCACACAAGGACTATTGCAACCAAGTCCGCTTCCAGTTGGCTTAGCAGTTTCAAAGGAGAAGATCTTTGAATGCGTTTTTCCAAGAGGGTCCAATTGTTAAATGTTCCCTACTACCGGCCATCTTGGATAATGCGTGGACTTGATAAAACTTTTTTTAAGAGCCCATCTAAGGACTATTGTGGTAAAGTTTGAGTCAAATTTGGCCAAGCAGTTACACAAAAGATCTTTGAATAAAAATTTTACGCCGGACGGACGAGAGACGGACGCATAGTGATGAAAAAAGCTCATCCTAGCTTTAGTCAGTTGAGGTAAAAATTAAGTCTAAAAACGTGAAGGAAAAAAAAATGAAAAAGAGAGAAATCCAAGTATTAAAAGCCGCAGTTACGGGATAAGTCCAGCATTTCACATGTCTATTTCACAACTGAGACTGTATATGCAAGAGGGATAAGTGACCAGAATGAAAGATTTATGGGACGAAATGAAAACATAACATTCTTAACTTGTGTAAATTTATTTACAAAATATTATCATGTAAGAACGAGAACGAGGTTTAATCCTAACAAAACAGTATGCAAATAGATTTCTATTGTGGACATGTGAAATTGGTTTGCTTGGATGAGTTTTGTTACAGTCAATTAATGGATGTTTAATTAAAAATATCACCTCTGTCATTGCTTACGTTTTAAATGCTTACATTTGATTACACTGGTATGAAACGACCATTGTCCCATGTTTTATAAGTAAGGTTTCCGTGGTACTGGAGGTTTTAGTATAAGCAAATTTTATAAATAAATTGTTACAAATAATACAAACCACAAATACGAGAATTGTCCATAAAGGTTTTGGACAAAGATAAATAAAAATAAAAACAATGTTTTATATAGTTACATTTTGCATATTCGTAAACCTTGATCAACCTTACATCCAAAGTTGCAAATTTGACTTCTTAAAAAGCCCCAGAATAGTGACTCGAAGAACCATGAATATTTCATGTCAGAAGTAATATCTTGTATTAATTGGTTTCTGTGTATTCTGTAAAATTCAATAAATTATATTATACGGACAATCCTCGTATATGTTAAAAAATTGATAACAGGAAACACCTACAATGGCTGAAAATTATAATTACATGCAACAATTTTCAAGGGAACTACACAAGAAAAAACACGTATAAGACAAAAGACAAACGTATACAACGATAGGAACTCGGGACAGCCGGACTTGGTACCGGCACTAGCAAAAGCCAGGGTCAGGGTTAAACCGGTTTATGGGTACCCAAACATCCCCTTTATCTGTCCCGTTTCCCTATTGTAAAAAACATACGAATAAAACCCAATACAGGTAGACTACTAACTCCATGACCACAATCTTGAAAGGAGAGAAAAAGACAATACGTAATTTTGAAAGATGGGTCGAGGAGTGCTCATCGCTAAACTGTCGGCTAGCTCAAGGAGCCTAGTCTGCTGGTAGAACACTGTCGCCCTACGGAAGAAAAATCAAACTCAAAACTTCCCGAAGGGTTTGGTCAAAAATCATCATAAATTTCAGTAGACATCGGCAGTATCAGTGAGAGGCCAGTATGTGTGCAAAATTTTCAGGTCACTAGGTCTCAGATGCAAGCAGAATATCTTGCCGATACCCCCTATTACGTAAAGAATGTAAGTTACATCCCAGCTTTTCTGGATTTTTAATCAATTTCTGGCATTTCTTAACAACATTTCCGTAAAACTGAGGACTAGAAATGCCCATAGTAATAAGCTGTTTAGGAGTAACGCCATATTTAGATATAACATGTTCATATCTATTACAAAACTTCTTAAAATATTTTCAAAATCTGTAACCCTGTTGTAAAAGTTTGGCTGTGACAGTACGGTTACGTTTATTGAAATCATGCGAATCGTACCAGTTGGGAAATATACACCCCGTAGGATGGAGCAAGGGGAATGTCGCCGTCAAGAAAAGGGAAATTAGTAATAGTGAAATCAAAATCATCCCTTATGTACATGTATTCACACACACGTATTACAACATATTGCGCTAGAGGTTTTGGTTTTAAATATTTTGCACAATTTGTTTTTTTTTTGCAGTTTTGCTATAGTTGTGTCCGAAGTCTGATCCTTATTTCATATGAAAAGAAAATATCTTCTTGTTTTCAATTTTATAGAACTATATATACTTCATATCATTTGTTGAATTTACTAGTTTTACGAATTTCAAGTTATCTGCAAATTTAGTTTCTGTAAATGGTCATTTCGACAACTTATGTCTCATCCGTGCAAATTAAATCAAAACATTTATAGATCCATAAACCGAAATATATGTAAAAGCTGATTAGAGACCAAAACATCAACATGAGGTTGCACGCGTTGTCGTGCTAGGTATACCCCCACTCGTTTTGTTTTGAAAATTAAAAAGGAAAAAAAATGGCTTAGTCCCGCTGAACAGGAAGTAAATATCATAAGGCGACCAAAATGGGAGACGACACATTCCCACTAAATATATACCAAATTTGAAATAAATCGGCCCAGCAGTAGCTGAGAAAAGTGCGACGAAAATTTTCACTATGTTAAATAAAGGGAAAAATGGCTAAGTCCCGTCAAACAGGAAGTTGATATCATAAGGCGACCAAAAAAGGGGATGACGCATTCCACCTATATATAAAGTCAAATACCAGATTTGAAATAAATCGGCCCAGCAGTAGCTGAGAAAAGTGAAACGAAAATTTTTACTATGTTCAATAAAGGGAAAAATGGCTAAGTCCGCAAAACAGGAAGTTGATATCATAAGGTGATCAAAATGGCAGACAACATTTTCCCCCTAAATATAAAGTCAAATACCAAATTTGAAAGAAATCCGACCAGCAGTAGCTGAGAAAAATGCGATAAACCTCGGACGGACGGACGGAAGGACGGACGGACGGACAAGGGTATTCCAATATACCACCCACTCACGAGTGGGGGTATAATATTAGCTAACAAGGAAAGCCAAAATCAGCTACGGACAGAGCTATATACAAGAAAGATGCACTTAGTTTTAAACAAAATTTTCTTTAATTTGAAATTGCAAGTTTCCAAAATGAATTGACTTTCAGACGAGCACCGAAGTACTGGCTACTGGGTTGGTGAATACCCTCGGGGACTAAGGGTCCAACAGCAAAGACATCGGTCCAGTGGCAATATATAACATTTATGGAAATTATCTGAGAAATTAGTTTCTGCAGATGGCCATTACGGTAATTAATGTCTCGAGTCCAGAAAAACACGATAAAACCATTTTCTTTAAAGTACTGCTATATACACAGAAAACAAGTTTAATTCTATTCGACGAGCAGATAAAAACATAAATCTTTTACAAGTTGAAAAATAGACCTTGTGTTATCGTTCTTAATTTTCAATTCTATATATCTTGATTCCCACAAATCTTAACCATGATGAACAATTGTATGCCTACTATATTGTCTTTTAATTTTGCCCGTGTTGAATGCTGTTATAGAGGATATTTTGCAAGATTTTGTCTTTGACATTATTCATTGATATGAGAAACCCATAGTCCAGAACTTTCGTATTCAATATATGGGTGGTAAAATGACAAAACGTATATAGTCAAAATTCAATGATGTATGAGAACAAATAAAGACATATGAAAGGGCGTCGCACGCAGACATTTTCATCCCAAAATACGGCAGCTCCTAGAATGTATAGAGACAACCTTGAAATGATCAGTAACTCACTAAGGGTGTGTTGAATGGTATGAGTCACGACAAATGGTTTCAATAAAGGAAATACGCCTTCGTTTAATTATCTGAGGACATTGATAGGTCTATGTTATCGGGCTCTTGACAGCTAAGTATCGTAAAATATCAGCCCGTGAGCCAGAATATGAAGCACAGGGGCGAGTGAGCGTAGCGAACGAGCCCCCAAGCTTCATATTCTGGCGAGCGGGATCATATTTTACAATACATCAGCTGCCAAAAGACCGATAACGTGTTTGTCATCCTTTATGTTGTATTTTAGATTTGTATTTATTGAAGTGAGGTTTCAAATTCTCCCAAAATTACGCGGGAGATTCGACATACATTTAATTCTCGCGTTTTCAGCTATTTTCAGCTTCAAAAACATGTTTTGTGTTTTTTTTATCA
Source organism: Modiolus philippinarum (assembly GCA_002080025.1). NCBI lineage: Eukaryota > Metazoa > Mollusca > Bivalvia > Mytilida > Modiolidae > Modiolus > Modiolus philippinarum. Next base: position 97,419 of record MJUU01040726.1, read on the forward strand.
TTTTATCGGCAAAGGTTTTGTAACTGGATGAATATTTTGAACGAAATACTTGAAAAATGTCGATTTTGAATGTTGCAGCAACCTTTGGTATTCTATCGTTTCTTGGAGCTTTTATGACGTCATACTATTTTACGTCAAAGCTCTGCAGGATCTTTCCACGACCCAGTTTCTACAATTTTTCTGATGTCTAGTTTATCTATATACGTAATCATGACTCTGTTTTGATTACTTTATCGGAAAGAGCAAATGTAATGGAAGTTTATTTTAACCTGTTTGATTTCGTGTGAAAACTTGAATAAAAGTTTTAGCCTTTGAAACTTTGGGAGAATCGCTTGATATATCCAGGTCAATCTCTGATATATCCGGGTCAACCGGATATGACTTTTGCGGAAAGGCTTTGCTGGCTGATATAACCATAGGGAAGGATGATAAGTTTATTTATAAGTCCAAATAAGAAGTCTTGAATATCTTTCATGAGTTTGATAAATTCTGTTTAGTCTTAAGTATAACATAGAGTAACAAGGCTTACTGACATAATTTTACATATCTTTAACTTTGGTTGAATGTAAGAACCCATATTTCTTCTGTAAAAAGTGGTAATAACATGATTTCCGAACAGAGTTGTTAAGAGCCTAAATCAAGTGAGAAAAAACAAAAAAGTATGTGCAAAAATTGTCAACGGTAATGGCCCTGAGCTTCGGACAGGCATTTCAAAAGAATTCGTGGGTTCAACTGGTCTTATTGGTCGTCAAATCTTTCCTTCCATTGCGGTAGTGTCCGGTAGCAACTAAAAAATAAATCGCTACTAAGTAAATGAATCTTGAACCACAGTTCGGATCCAAACTTCAATTTTTTCCACAACGGACTGATATCTATTAAAGAAGTTTTTTTTTAAGATCTAATGAGGCGAAGGCGATCAAGGACATAACTATACCTAAGGAGAAATTCTTCATAGTTGGTGCTAGCTCTCGCGCAAAGACAACACAAATAAAGCCGTTCTTAGTAGTTGTCAATTGAATACAAAACAAACATATATACAACATATAATACAGAAAATTATTACGATAACTCTCTGACCGGTGTGGACCCTATATCAATTCCACAGATTGTTTTTAAAAGGTACAAACTACCGCTAAATGGGTTGAATTAGGGACCGACCTTTTAAACCTGAAGGGGGGAGTATGGTTTTTTCTGGATAGAAAAGTTTTTTCACGTGTATCAACGAAATATTTTTTTTTTTAAATTAACATTATTTTTTGAGGGCAGAAAACCTCCTTCAGAATTTTTTTTCATTATTTTGGTAGCCAAAATATTTTTTTTCACATAAAATTAGCTCCAAAATAATTTTTTTTTTAGAAAAAAAACATAGCTTCCCCCCTTTTCAAGTTAAATGGTCGGTCCCTTAGGGTTTGAAATGAAGTTAATTTTTCAAATGAGTTTAAGTTTCTAAAATTTGGGAAATTCAAATTCACATTGACTTCGGTATTTAGTTATTTGAATAATTCCAACCTTTTCTGTTCGTTAACTTTACAGTTTAGTAAAAAAATGTGATTCTTCTTAAATCACTTTACAAGTATTACATAATCTATGTTCACGGGGAATATTTATACCCCACCCAACAAAGTTGCGGAGGGTATAATGTTTTTGACTGGTCCGTCCGTCCGTCCGTCAGTCCTGTTCTTGTCACTGCAACTCCTCTGTAACCGCTTGACGGATTGCTTTCATATTTGGTAGGATTGTTGTTCATGATGTGTAGATGTGCATACTATACTGCCTCATTGATCGGATTATTTTTATGGGAGTTATTGGACTTAGACTATTTTCAGGTAAAACAGCAAGTATTATCTTGTCAATGCAACTCCTCTGAAACCGCTTAATTAAGTTCTTTCATATTTGGTAGGATTGTTGGTCATGATGTATAGATGTGGATACTTTACTGCTTTATTGATTGGATTATTTTTATAAGAGTAATTTGACTTAGACTATTTTCAGCTAAAACATCAAGTATCATCTTGTCACTGCAACTCCTCTGAAACCGCTTAATGGATTGCTTTCATATTTGGTAGGATTGTTGGTCATGATGTGTAGATGTGCATACTATACTGCCTTATTGATCGGATTATTTTTATGAGAGTTATTGGACTTAGACTATTTTCAGCTAAAACAGCAAGTATCATCTTGTCCTGGGTAATTTTCCTTTAAAATCTGACTGTTTTCAAATCTTCTTTGGTTTACTTTTCTCTTTTAAGTTTAAGAGAAATTCCCTGCTATCACTTCATTAAAAACAATTATTTGTTACATGATCAAAAGTAAAAAAGGTGTTTTTATACAAATTTTTACAATTTTTTGCAAAAATACTCCCATAATCTTTACTTGTTTCACATTGTAATAATTTGAGTATATAAATGTATATTGTGTCCTACATTGGTCAATGTTTGCCTTCAATTGAAATATCTTTCCCAGATACTGTAGTAGAAGTTCTTCGTCTTCATAGTCTGAATGGACTCTACTATTTGCTATCACTGTGTCTTGGGTCTGTCAGTCATACATTTTTCATTCAAACGTCTTCTCTGAAACTGCTGGGCCAATTGGAACCAAACTTGGTCACAATAGTCCTTAGGTGGTCCCCTTTAAAAATGTGTTCGGCAAGTCAACACTCCATCCAAGATGGCTGCCAGTTGGATCTTTGTCGAAAAATGGACCCTATATTCCAAGATCTCTGAAACTACTGGGCCAATTTGAACCAAACTTGGTCACAATGGTCCTTATAAGTGGTCCTTTTTAAAAGAAATGTCTGGCAAGTCTGTATCATATCCAAGATGGCTGCCAGCGGGGAACACAGTTTAAACATTGGACCCTACGGGAAAGCATTCAAAGATCTTCTGAAGCAATTGGAACTTAACTTGGTCACAATAGTCCTTGGGTGGTCCCCTTGAAAAATTGTGTCAGGCAAGTCCGCATGTCATCCAAGATGCCCCCCCCCAAGTGGGGAACTTTGTCAAAACTTGGACAATATTGCAAAAATCTCCTTTGAAAATACTTGGCCAATTGGAACCAAACTTAGTCACAATGATGCTTAGATGGCCTTCTTCAAGAAGGTGACAGTCAGTCTACGCCCCATCAAAAATAGCTGGGGAATATAGTTTAATTTTGGATCATATAACATCAATGTCTATCAACAAACTTGAAATTGAGACCCTTAAACATATCGATTATTTTGACTAATTGTGTCAGCCATGGCCCAGGTGAGCAATACAGGCTCTTGGGAGCCTCTTGTTATGTATAATATTGCTTATACGATATTTTTTAGTTCAATAATGCAGGATTTTCTGATATGTGAAGGCGTGGGGTATGTGAGCTTGCTCACTAAGGTTCTTTAATTTTGTAACGACCAGATATCGATGCCGATCATTAAAATAAAATAAAATAAAGAGTGCTGTGCGGCAGTTCGTGTAAGCATAAATAAACAAACGTCGAACTGCGATAAAACAATCCATTCATCTGTCTGCTTGTTTTTTTAATCTTTTAGATTTTGACAAGTGTATATATTTTTTGTTTTACCTTTTATCGCGGTTCGACAAGAGATTCCGATTCTTGATAAACGTATACGAATTCGTAAACACGATGTTAGCGGATTTGTTAACGTTGTTGAATTCGTACACGTGTACGAATTTGTACCTTTCCCGAACTGATTTGTAGACTATGGTCGCTTAAACGAATTTTTTTAATCCAGTAGTAATTCAATTACTTTAATCAGTAGACTTAAAAATGTCTTCAATTTGCTTACTCTAACATAATAAATTAACAATTGTCAAAACCTGACACTAAAGATTGACAGAAGATTAAAAAAACGTCATATAACGTGGGTGGTATTAAATGGTGAGGAGCTAAACTATATCCATATCACATATGATTGGCATGTGCTCCTAGTAAATGGTCTGATTTATTATGAGGAGAACTACAATTTACTGCAAGTTCTCGCTTTCAGTTCTAAAAGATCTTTAAAACAACTCACCACACCGTACAACCGCGTTGTATCATTTTGAGCAAAATCCGCGTGATACGGTCAAAGTTGAAATAAACAATGAAAGGCCAAGGTTATTGTATCTATATTTTCATTTTGTTTCTCTGTGTTTCTGAGTGGAACAGAGTATTATTTAACATCAAATAGATCAAAGTTTTTATACAATAGATTACCGTTGCCTTATTTTACATTTTTGAAGACATTTTCTTTAATTCAACGCTGAAATAGGTAATAAACATATTATCAAATTTTAATGCCAATGTTTCCCAATGGCGTATCGAATTCAATATTTATTTTACTAACTTTTAATACTACAATCACGATGTTGTGTTCTGTCATTATCGGAAAAACTACGTTCAAATGGAGGTAGTCAGAGAAAAAATCTACTGCAATTTCACGCAGGATACGAAAATATTTGCACAAGGGTATGATTTAAATTGTTTCGTTGAAAGAATCCTATCAATATAGTGTTGAAAATATGAGTTTAAAGAAACATGCTTACCGGTTACTTTCTTTTTTTTTCGGGTTTCTTGTTGGTTAGAAACTAAATCGGATCAAAAATCAAAACATGGAATGTGGTAAAGACAGAAAAACTGTGGTAAACAAAGAGACGGAAAATGAAGTATAACCGTATAGTTTCTTGTAAGGTTAAGCGGGGTTCGTGTACCACTTTGTCCTGGCATTGTTATTTCTGTTCATATTCATTAAGGAGTAACTCCCTTATTCAAAGCTTTCCTTAGCTGGTTTTTGCTTTTCATTTAGATCATATCTATCAGTTTTTAAACATTTCTGATTTTATGCTCTTCCAAACAACCGCATTAGAATACCGAAGGAACAAAGGAGTGAAATTTACAAAAATCGAAGTCCAAAGACATGGCCAAAACGAGAACACAGAAAACAATGACGTTAGACAGATACAAAGCACAGAAATAGAAATCACAACATTCAAAACAAAGGCACCCACAGTGTGATCTCCAGTGAAACTGAGAGCGACATCAGGTGCTCCGGAAGGGTAAGCATGGTGAATAAAAGGATATGGAGTAAATGCACATGAGACAAAGTCTCTACAAATACATGGTAAAAAACAAGCAAAGGAACAACGCTTTTATTGTTGTTCTTCATCTTGAAGTCACCATGAGGCCTTCAACAATGAGCTTTGCTCATACCTCATAGTAAGTTCAAGACGGCCCCTAGCACCGGTCTAAGCGGAATTCTTTGCTAATTGTCGAGCAACGCTACATCCATGACTTTCTTGGTCATGGGCGCGGGATTGTCAACAAACATCAATTAAACTG
>MJUU01040730.1:3012-20580 GCA_002080025.1 Modiolus philippinarum
CACCTTAATAAGGGTGAGAATAAAGTAAGTGGAAAATACTCTGCAAAGAGTTATAGTGTGTGCATGGACTCGGCTGTCGTCTCGTATGCATGCATAAATTATTACGACGTGTTACTCATGTTACTCTGATGTCGATTACACATTCTCAAAATGAATAGACAACATATCTCAAAGTATAGGGAGTTCAAAGTAGTAGTAAATCCCGTTCCCCTCCAAACAACTTTCTGTTGATGTGGTAAATAGGTATGTCTAAGCTAAATACATCCATAACTCATTTGTGGATTTCCAAATGTTTTGATTTCATCTGCACTGAAGAGACATACATTGTCGAAATGCGCATATGCAGAATCGAAATTCGCAGTAGCTTCGGTATTTTGTTGTTTGTTGCAACTGGGCCGATGCCACTGTTGGTGGACTGTTAGTTCCCGAGGGTATATTCACCAACCAAGTAGCCATCACTTCGGTGCTGGCCCGAAAACTGATTTTTTTTTTGGTTGAAAATTTGCAATATCTAAATTTAAGAAAATTTTGTTAAATTCTAAGGAGTGTCTCCTTACATAGCTTTGTCCTTAGCATTCCTTTTTGGAATTTATTGGAAATTTGTTCTCTGTCAGCTTTTACACATTTCGGTTTGTAGATTTCCAAAAGTTTTGATTTGATCTGGACTCAATAGTCATAAGTTGTCGAAATACGCACATGCAGAAAAAATATTCGCAGATACTTTGCAAATCTATAACTAGTAAAAAAAGAAAAAGAAAAAACTGAGAATAGCTCACTAATACATGTACATATTCCTGCTCCCCAATTGATTGCAGAAATTAAAAATCAAACAAATCAAATCTTTAAATAGGAGAAGCACATCATCAAAGGCTGTGTTAAAATTTCATTAAAAACTATTCGGTGGTTCAGGAGGAGTAATGGATAAGAGATAGGTTCCCTAAGCTTCAACGGACGGACAACTCTATAACTATATACCCCGCCTTTTCAACATGAAAGCAAAACTCCTGAGAGTGTTAAAAACTCATCTACGTAATGGTTTTGGTTTACACTAGGTATAAGCAGAAATGATGGTTGAAAGTTTTCAGATTCGAAAGAAGATCTTAGATCTAAAAGATAAAATGATAAAGATAAAATGGAATGACCAACTTTTGCTGTGGGGTCAATAGGTTAATTTTATTCCCCCCTCTGGATTTCGAATAATAAAAAAAAACAGAAAAATGTCTTACAGTATACTACCTTATAGTATTATCTAAAAATCCAAGGTGCTACTTTTCAAGCATATATGCAAAAGAAAAGCTTTCTCTTTTAAAGCACAAATAATATAAAAGCACATAATACTCATTCAAATAATTCTGGAAACTAATAAAATTATAAAACATTTCTTAAAAAACTTGTAATATCTAAACTTAGGAAAATTTTATTTAAACCTAAGAAGTATATCCCTCTTGCATAGCTATAGTTGTCGAAATATGCATACACAGAAACTTCGGTATTTTGTTATTTATGAACATATATATCATGTTTGGGAGGGGAATTTGCGAAAAATACCAGTCGAGAGATGTTATATTTCCCGAGCCCAACGGGCGAGGGAAACTGCATTCTCGAGACTGGTATTTGTCAAAATTCCCCGACTAAACATGATATATCTGTTAAATTCTTCCGGAATGCCTTTATCTGAAGCGCACAGATGACGTCGTTTTTAATTTTTTTTACAAGCGTCCAAGGGAAAGGTTGAAAAAGGCAAATTTTTAAGCAAATACCCCGGCAAAGTGTTAAAAGTGACAAATTTTCAGGCAAATACCCGCTGCTTGAAAACTTGCTTGAAATGTCATGAATTTGTCAAAAATCACCGCTATTCGACAAATCAAATTGCAGCTTTCTATCATAAGGTAGAATTATAAAAAAAAAGTAAACAAAACGAATATCTCTTATTACAATCATACATACCCCGTGCAAATCTGAGCTTTTGTATTTGCACAACCATGTGGACATTGTGCATTTACTATCTTTATACTTTTTCCGGTTATCTCGTATATGAAATGTACCTGCAACATAAACCAATTATATTGAGCTAAAAATATCATATTAATTCATTTTTTTCAAATAATAATACAAAATCGCACTGCACCAGGTTATTTTTTCATCATACTTTTTCCACAAATTATTGATTATGAAGATGATAAAAAATTAAACTAGTAAACACAAAATATAAATCTACTGCATATGCATCTTAAAAAAAATTAAATAAAAAAAAATAACTAAATAAAATAAAAATATTATTTGATACATTTTGAACCTTGGTTAGGTTGTGGTATGCGAACTGTTTCGATACTGGTTATGCTTTTAAAATGTTCGAATCGTTTATTTTTATTCAGATAAATATTATTATTAAAAAACCAAATTATTCAATGTCAAACAATTGCAAATGACCGGAAAATATTTGTTTTACCACATGATGGAGCAAAGAAAACTTACATTTTTTATAATAATAGCTCTTGACAATGAAGTTATACAATCGTTTATTTTTATTTAGATAAAAAAAAATTATTTAAAAAAACCAAATTATTCAACGTCAAACAATTGCAAATGACCGGAAAATATTTGTTTTACCACATGATAGAGCAAAGAAAACTTACATTTATTATAATAATAGCTCTTGACAATGAAGTTATACAATCCGATGTATCATCCATACTTGTTTAAATAAAGGAATGTACATTTTAAATGCTTTAAGAAACAAGAAATATGTTTTTTTTTAAAAGTAATATGTCAAGGCAAACTGATATTTAAGATTAATTCAAGTATATATCACCAAAATATCGATTAAAATCAATACGTTTTGCAAACATTGAAACATTTAATGGGTTGAGATAAAAATTACTTCCTTAGTGAGATTAAGATTTTTCTGTACAGGTTTTACATAAATTCAATATAGAAAAGTGTTAACAAAAAAATACAAATTTATCTCAGCTACAATGTATTTAATTAAAACATGCATCAATTGATTACATGTTTTGTCAACAATGACGCGCCAATAAACGAAATAAAACAATATCCCAAGTGAGAATAGTTTACAGGAAAAATCACGTTCGACTTTTACACAAACCACGTAAAGTAGTGGCTTTTGGAAGCTTAATAGTAGCATTTCATTACAATCAGGACGTGGGCATTTGATATACTTCAAAAACTTTTTTAAAAGGAAACAAGTGGACACTGTAGGTAATTTTTATTAATTGCAAGTGGAAGAGGGAAGACAATTTGAGAATGAATTTAATTTCAATAAAACTCCCGATGAGTTTGCTCTTTCAGTGGAAATGTATCATCATACTGCATGGTGAGTAGCGTTTCCCCACAGATTCTATAATGGTTTCAATTACAGATCGTCGCACTAGAATTAAACTGATGTATGTCCCAAAACTACAATTTTTGGGAAAATTGATTTGAAAATTTTGATATTGATATCTTTTCAGCTATTGACAGCAAAACCCTAGCTTTAAGTTTGAAGGTAAAAGGGGCCTTGCTGAGGATAGAAATCCCACTTTTTTAATGAAACAAACTGTTGAAAACTAGAAAATTCAAATTTTCATTTGGAAATAGAACATTTTTCAAGATTTTACTTATTTTTCATTAGTATTAAAATGTAATGTCATATAAAACAGTTTAAAACTTAACGTTTAGTGTACGTGTAAATAGGAAATGTAGCAAAATACGGAAAAACATACATGGATATTCATTAAAAAATTATTTCTTGTGATAATTGAACGAAATATACAGAATCTTACTTTTGAATAGCTACACGTAAGGTTAGAGTAAGTTCTACACTTTTTACTGTTTTCCTATTTAATTGCTTTCCGTTTTTTTCTCTTTTTTAGGTAATTTTTTATTAACAAAATAAAACAATTCGTAGGCAAAGGTAACAACCATTTTTCTGTCAAAAAAAATAGGGTGCTTCAAAATTCATTCATCCCAAAGAAAAGCAAATATTGTTTTTTTGCATCCTATACTTTTTCATACTTTCAACCAAAAGGATTCTTTTGGAACAAATGAGGTTTTGAAAAAAAATGTTATTGGTCTTTGAGAGTTTCAGGGAAATTGTTAAAATTGGAATCACATTTTTGAATTCTAGGATTCAGATTAATAACTGGCAAGATAAATAGATTATATGCCAGAGCCCTGATTGTATATACTAAAATACAAAAATCTTCAACATTTTCAGAAGCTTAATTTAAATGGAACAAGAATAGAAATTGTGAAAGCTTATTGCACATCTTCGGTAAATATTCAAAAATTCTACACAGAAATTCACTAAAATCTTAATAAAAAGGTAGGATTTCGTGACACATGCCAGGTGCTTGAAAAGACATCTTGGGTCATCCTGTTTGCAGCAAGACCAATATAAAAATCGGAGACTTGTTGCGCATCTACAAAGTTTATGCAATTTTTATTTTTTATTTTTTTTGCAAAACTAAAACCAAAAATGCAAAATCGTCGAATCACTGCATGTGAAACATGATAAACGGACGGAAAGACAAGTCCAACGACACTGCATATCCCAGAAATTGTGGATAATTAAATTCTACATATACACTTCATGTACTTTAAAGACATGTAAACTACATCGTTGCTTTTTGTTTTTAATAATTAAGGTACTGAAGTATTGTTTGTTTATTTAAAGCAAATACGATTTAATCGTTTTGAAATCCCGAAGTTTTTGTCTACGGAGGTATCATAGTTTTTTTTCAAAGTACTTGAAGCCTTTGTAACCGTTAATGATAATTACACTAACTCAAATGACATTGTGTAGAGCATTTGCACTGGATTGTACAGGGAATCCCAAGTACTTTTTGTGACAAGTCATAAGGTTGCTTCCAGTAACTCACGCTAAGCCGAACTTCTGTAGAACACTTGCACTAGCTGGACTGCATTTACTTAAAACTATGTACGTTTTATGTCTGAACAGGACACTCGAGTAAAATTCAAAGACCAGGATTCTACAGGAACCAAGCTAAATAAAAAATATGGTTGGTAATGCAAACAGCTAGACAGAATAAATTTAACTTCTGCTCAAAAAGATACCCACTTCTCACTCTGCTGAACATGCCTACAGATATAAAAACCTTGGGCTTTGAGTCACCTCATGATGATTACCTTAGCTTACTGCAAAGCAATGTAGTAATCTTCTCCAAGATGCCGTAAAAATATATGTGATTTAAAATTTGGAATAAAATAATCCCACCCCTTCACTTAAACAAATATATGGGTTTTATAGGATCAATTTGTATGTCCCACGGGTTTGTAGATATTTGAAATCATATTTGACTATAACAAAAGTCAACTAACTTCAAGATTAAATTATAAATGTAAAATTTATAATATTCCTGTCTTAATCAATGTTGATTATTCTGATTGGCTAACTTTTGTCACATGGCCACAATAAAGAAAATTGATTGGTTTAGAACTTGACACAGTTTGATACTGAATTCAAATCCAGTTTTGAGATAGACCATTTAATTATTGTTTTTAGCTTTTAAATGACAGCACAAGGGATCTTAAGATTTTTATGGAGATAGAACGTGTACTTTAAAGTTAGTTTGCCATGTCAGCTGAATTTTTTCAAAAATGGAGATAGACCACTTTAATTCTAATGCGACGACATGCCTATCCACATATAAAGGATATTCTCCTAACCAACATCTAGGAACGCTCCTGGTGAACTGTATGAACGAAGCAACGCAAACAAAATCAGGTGCCAGGTCGTTTTTATAAAATAAATGTATGACGAACCAGATGAAAACTATCATATAGCTTGGTTCCCTTTGTACTGACAAGTCATCGGTTACCGAATGATAATACATCCCAGTTAATCGCGCAAAATTATTCTCATATGTTACATTTACTCCATGTACATGTAAAATGAATTCGTATTTGTTCATTTTTTTTAAACAGACACCATACTCCGATGAACAAAATACGACGTCACAATAATTCACATTGAGTTGATTTATATACCATAGCTAAAGCAAAAGGAGCAGCATTTGTACAGTGACTAAAGTGTAAAAATCATAGTCTATCACTAATGCAAAACGTGTGCCACAGACAATAGGGACAAAATAAAACCTATCTATATTTCATCATAAATGTATCACAACATCAGAACCAAAATCGCACTCAACCTCTTCGGTAAATCAAATATAGTATACTGACTATAGGTTCAGAATAAAGGCCCATCAATATAACAGAGTAATTGTGGCACGACAATAAAATCCATATCGAAGTCCATTAAGATGTCAAATAATGTGATGCACATCAACAACAGTGTTTTTCGGCAATTTGGCAAAACTGAGGTAAAAATTGTAGTCCATCAATGAAAGCTATTTTAGAATTATAAAAAAGGGTGAAAAACCGATCTATTAATATTATAAACAAGTTACGTGTAAGCGTAGTTAGATGTGGGCCAAAATTTAAATCCACCCACAGAGCCAATAAAAGACAATAGCGCACCACAAACAATGTCAAACTCATAGTCCAAATTAGTCAATAGTTACAAATCCGACGATATGGTAAATTTCAGTCTTTAATATGGTAAACAAGTGTAGCACATCAATAATAGGGTCAAAATTAAAGCTCACAATTTTCATAGATTTTAGTTTAGTGAGCAATATTTCAGCTATACCAGGAAAAGAACAAAAGAATAAAATTAAAAGAGAAAGAGACAACTGGGACAACGCGTTACTATTGCCACTGGAAAATGGGCAGGGACAAAAAATTTAACCTTCTTCACGACCCCAAGCGAGTCTGCTCTTGTACAAGAAATATAATATATTGGCAAAAGAATACCGAAGCAAGACTAGAAAAGGGGGGATTCTAAAATCATAAATCTGAAATCACGGCAACTCACATCCAACACCAATTGAGACAGTATGACAAAGACAAAAAAAAATAAATAAAAATGAACAAGAACGCCACATTACTAAAGCACTAGCAGTGTGAACCTCTAAAAACTGAGGTATCATCAGGTGCTTCGCAAGGCTAAGCATGATCTGCTCCACGAGTGGCACCCGTCACACTGCCAGTGAAAAGTCCGGTTTTGTCATAGTCGGTAGTAAGTACGGTAATAAACTCTGGATCTACCCTAAGATATATATTCTAATTTATGAAATAGAAACATTGTAAGGATCTTTCAAATCGTGATGACGACCGTAAAATATGTGTAGTGACAATTGTAACAGTGACTGAACATACCCTTGATTTATAAGTTTTTAAGACAGTAGTTTCGCTCTGTTGACAAAATCGCTGTACAAAATACAAGCACGGCAATAGCGAATGAGTTGTGAAATGTACACGCCATATGCCTGAGAAAAGGGAATATTATTGCTCAAAAATAGGAAGTTCAATATTGGAAAGTCGAAAGGAGCAAATTATTATATTAATTCACCCTATCACATTCTTCCCCCTCATGTGAAATGACGTCCTTGTCATCTAAAAAATGGCAATATATCTGAAATATAATGGAAACTAATCACCTGTAATTAAGTTTAACAATTCACTAGCTGCTTTTGACTTAACATCTATTCCAACTTCATCAAAAATTCCCTTCATCCGTGCAGTCTGTAAAACCTGAGCCCGTTCTGCCCAATCTGCTTTCTGTGATCTCACAAAGGCTTGCAGATATTTGGGTGCTCGCATTGTTCGTCCAGACCTCCTAAGTGGCTGCTGCTCATCCTCATTACAAAGATTCTCAACTTCGGCAGAGGTGTCGCCCTCAGCTGTTACATTATCCTGGTCGTTTATCTCAGCAGCTGCATCTGCAAGGGTAGCATTTTCTTTCTTTTCATTAGAAGGAAGAGCGTCCTCTTCAACATCTGCACCCTGCGATCCAGTAGCAGATAACTGATCGTCACTAGATCTGTCTTGGATCCCATCATTTCTCCCATCAGTGGATATAACATCAGCATCTTGTGGGAAACTGTCTTTCCCTGAGTCCGGTCGGTAAATTAAACAGACATCTAGTTAGATAGAAAAATTAAAACTAAAAATGTATGATAAAAGGGATGATTTTGGTTTCACTATTACTAATTTCCCTTTTATGGATGGCGACGTTCCTGCAGCACCATCATACGGGGTGTATATATCTCAACTGGCACGATTCGCACGCGTCTGATCTACTGTTGACGACTGTAATGAACGTAACCTAACTATCACATCCAAACTATTACAACAAGGTTACAGATTTCATAGATTGATAAGCACATTTAAGAAGTTTTGTGGAAGATATGAACATTTGGTATCTAAGTATAATGCTACTCGGAAACATCTTATTACTAAAGGCACCCTCGTTTTTACGAAAATGTTGTTAAAACATGTCAAAAAAATTATAAAAAATCTAGAAAAACTTGGACGTAACTTACATTCGTTACGTAATAGGGGATATTTTCCGGATATCCTTCATGATTCCGTTAAATTGGCTTTGGGATCAAATGACCTGAAGATTTTACAATTATACTGGCCTCTCACTGATATTACCGATGTCTACTGAAATCCATGATGATTCTTTACCAAATCCTTCGGGAAGTTTTGAGTTTGATTATCATTCCGTCGTGCGACAGTGTTTTACCAACAGACTAGGCTCCTTGAGCTAGTCGGCAGTTTAACGGAGAGCACTCCTCGACCTATCTTTTTAAATTACGTTTTGTCTATTCTTTCCTTTTCAAGATTGTAGTCTTAGAGTTAGTGGTCTACCTGTATTGGGTTTTATTTGTAAGTTTATTATACTATAGGAAAACGGGATAGAGAAAGGGGAGGTTTCGGGACCCATAAACCGGTTTAACCCTACAGCTGGCTGTTGCCAGTGCCGGTACCAAGTCCGGCTATCCCGAGTTCCAATCGTTATCTATGTTTGTCTTTTGTCATTTTATTGTTTTTCTTGTGCAGTTCCCTGGCTGATTGTGACATGTGATTGTAATGTTTGGCCATTGTAAGTGTTTCCTGTTATCTTCCCCTCATTAATTCTGATTTGGAATCATCAGTACTACTCTCATTAACATCTGTGGAAATGTTGGTGGTGAGTCTGGTCCGTCGAGGAGGAGGTACTGGTGTCTCATTATTCTTTCTAGATCGAGGTTTAGGTACAGGTATCTGTTTATCTTGTAAATGTGTTGGCAAGTGACCAATTGGCAGCAGCAATTTCGGTGAAGAGTACGCTGTTATCCCTCTCCAGATTCCTTCTGTACAGTGTATACAGGTATTTCTGAATTCGGTTGTTTCACAACTACGTATGTGGGCTCTTCCCATTTGTCGGCCAGTTTATGTTTACCGTCATATGCTGCAACTTTAACAAGCACACGGTCTCCCTCCTGCAATACTACTCCTCTTACTTTGATGTTATAATTTTCTTTCTACTTATCCTGTGAACTCATTGAAAATGATGAAGCAAGTTCATAAGTCTTCCTTAATCGGTCTCTCAGATTATCGACGTACTTGATCAATGTAATCTAGGCTGACGACCAAACATCAGGAAAAACGGAGTTTGACCTGTGGTTTCATGTTTCACACAGTTATACGAATGGACAATATCTCCCATATGGTTCTTCCAGTCGGCTTTCTGACTTGGTTCAAGTGTTCCCAGCATGTAAATTAAAGTCCTATTAAACCGCTCGAACTGGCCATTACCAATTGGGTGGTAAGGAGTCGTTCTACTCTTCTTTACTCCTGTGATATTGCAGGGTTCCTTGATGATACGACTCTGGGAGTTAGCTCCTTGGTCCGAATGGATGCGATGTGGGAATCCATAATGTAATATAAAGTTGTTATAAAATGATTCTGCTGTTGTTAGAGCAAGCTGATACCTATAGTTGGTATTGCCATCGCATATCTGGTAAAATGGTCTATTATGACTTACAAATGATGGTGACCTCCTTTTGATGACTCTAAGGACATGTAGTCCATACAGACAAGTTCAAGTGGCTGAGATGTTCTGATACTAACAAGTGGAGCTGTGTCTCTGTCATGTGTTTTGCGGTGTAGACATCTGGAACAACCTTTAATCCAATCGTCGATATCTCTTGTCATACAATACCAGAAGAAGCGGTCTCTAAGAGGGTTACTAGTTCGCTCTCTTCCCGGATGGCCCATGTCGTTGTGTAGATAATGCAGAACAGAAGCGATCAGGGCAGTTAGTATAACGATCTGTGTTCTCTGGTCTCCATTAACGGTGGTCGTTCTACACAAAACTCCATCTGACATTTCCGGTTTGTCAAAGTTCTTCGACAATACATTATTGACTGGTCCTTGAGGGATTGCGGCTTTCTAAAGTTTCTGGTCATTGCTGACATGTTCAATCCAGAACTTTAAATTTGGATCCTTTTGTTGTGCATTCTTCACATCCATGTCTCCAATGATCTCACTTGAGGATAGAATATAATCAACGACGTCAGCCGGCATTGACAATGATTCCACATAAGGCGTCTGTATAGCATTACAAGTAGCTTGTACCGATTCTGTGGAAATCGTACTACCTTGTTGCTCCAGGTTTCTGAAAAGTCTTGGAAGTCTAGACATCCCATCAGCATTTACATTCCCTGATCTGTATACAATGTCAAAATTATATGCTGCCAGTGCTGCTACCCAACGATGTCCTGTAGCATCAAGCTTTGCTGAGGTCAACACATAAGAGGGTTATTATCTGTGATGACGGTAAACATGTTGCCAAGTAGATAGTCACTAAACTTCTCTGTAACCGCCCATTTTAACGCAAAAAATTCAAGTTTATGTACTAGATAATTTCTTTCGGCTTTACTCAGCTCTTTGCTTGTGTAGGAGATGACATGTTTAGATCCTTCATGAGTCTGGTACAGTATAGCCCCTAATCCAACCATACTAGCATCAGGCATCAGTGTGGAGTTCAAAAGGCTGACTGTGATCTGGATAACTCAATCAGGCATGGGGTAATGCTAATTTGTAATTGTAATGCTCTGTAATGCATTACATTATTACAAAGTAATGTATTTAATGTGTAATGCCTCATTTTTAGCATTACATGTAATTGTAATAAAATGCATTACATTTCAAAAATGCCTGTAAATTAAGCATTACATGGCATTACATAGCATTACTTTTTGCTACTATGAAACTTAGGGTAAACGTTTTTATCTTTGAAAATTTGTTTTAATGAAATGGAACTCCATGTAAATTTTAATCATTGATTTTCTCTTATATCTGCCAGCTTTGCAACTTACCAAAAAGTATAAAAAAAAATACTTTGTTTTCATTCTGAAATTTTATGATGAAAAACTTTTAATCTCAATTCTAGTTAGGAAATTTGCAATCCTTATTTTACAAACACAAGCTTCTAGTAATCAAAGTAAAATTAGTTCAAAGATCTATAATTATCACATGTACAAATCTTAATTAGTTTACATTTCAATTAATTCCTTCCGGTTGACAAGTGAATTTATGGCTTTAATTGGTGTTAATCTTAGTGTCAATTATAAGAAATCAACCATGAATGTATATGTTTAGGGAACTGAACTGATTTTTTTCTCAAAAACTGTATAAAAAGTTCATTCTTTAAGTTTTGAAAAGATCGTATGAACAGTGACAGTGAAGGTGAAGCCCACATTTATCTCTCCCAAACCCAATCCATTTCAACGTAAGGCTTACTTCTAAATTGTAAATTAAAATTGTACCAGAGAAATTGTGAAAAGGAGGAGAAATATAAACTACATAAACATATAAAGTAAAAGTACAGAAGCCTATTAGGGATATGCATAGAAAAAAACTAAAAAAAAAAGGTTATCTCGGCGTGGCGAGTTAATATCTCGCCATGGTGAGTTAACAAAAACAGGTTATTTGGCCGCGGCGAGTTACTATCTCGCCGTGGCGAGTTAACAGAAAATGTTATCTCGCCGCTGCGAGTTACCAAAAAAGATTATTTCGCCGCGGCGAGTTACTATATTGCTACTGCGATTTATTATCTAGAGGCTCGCATGAGCCGGTTTAGCTCGCATGGGTTAAAACTACATTTATTAAATTTATCTAAATAATTTTCTTTATATTTCGGTTCATGGATTTCCAAATGTTTTGATTTGATCTGCACTGATGAGACATAAGTTGTAGAAATACGCATTTGCATAACCTTAATTCGCAGTAACCTCGGTATTTCATTATTTAAGACATATTGTCCGATACTTCAATAGAAAACTATAAAAGATGAAGTTTAAATTTAAATAACAAACACGTTTGACATGTCAAGATCTTTGTCTGCAATTTGGAACTAGTCTGAAGATGATAGTTGAATTATTGTCGATTTACTAATAAACTGGTCATATATATTTTTAGGAACGTCTGAACAAATTGGAATCAAACTTTGCCACATGGTTCTTGATGGTCCTGTTGAAAATTCGAGCCCACAGGGTTTAATTCTAGATTTCTGCAAACGGGGAATAACAGGTGTTAGCTATTTACCTAAAATACATAGGTAAAATGCAACGTTTTTGCGCTCTACGCAGATTGTCAAATTGTATGCAATCTGCACATGAAGAGCGTAAACTTCAACAAAATTGTCAATTTTCGTCTGGGTGCAGATAGATAGCTTAGTACGAAGAGCAGTTTGTATATATTCAAACAATATCTTTACAGAATTTTACATCTTATTCAGGTTACAGACATGATACCCTGGACGTTAAGTTATACATGTATATAATAAATATCTAGGGTTAGTAATATATACCCCGTCTGTAACCTGAATTTTCTGAGGCGAAGCCGAAGGAAATATAATAAATATCTAGGGTAAGTAATATATACCCCGTCTGTAACCTGAATTATATTTATTTTCCGGTGAACAGCCCTTGGGAATGAAATGTATCCCCCAAAAATATCAATTTTCGATCTATAATGGCGTTTTCATGTAATGAAGCTGTCAATTTCCATGACAACTTATGTTCCCTAGCTGTTTTTGAATAAATTTTGATATTCAACGAATGACATCCAATTACAAACAGGTTTACATATTTAAATCGGAATATATTAAATTCGTACTGTAGTTTGCTTTTCAGTTGATAGGACGCAGAATGGCTTAATATGTGGATACCAATTGATTTCTTTGGTTATATTGGAATTGATTTTATATGTAATAAATACTGATTGTATAAACGATATAAGTTGCGTTAGTTTGTATTTTGTGTATTGTAATTTGGTACCGGTCATTATTGTCCGGAATTATGCCGTTCAAGCTGATATATAGAGATAATCAAAGCAATTATCAATAGATTTTTTCCAAATTCAAAGTTTTTTCTTCCTTTTACAGAAATCAGTGCATTGTATTATATAGGACGGGGAACTCTCGGAAATGCATCCAACATATACAGTGTTGTGCATTTCATGGCTATGTTTCTGTATGTTCTTTTGTCACAATCTGTGTAACTGCTAGCCGCTGTGCTGCAAATTAAACAAATTAAAATTTCATACATGTGTATTTTGTAACATGTACATGACTGTCGGTTTTTAATGACTATTTTCATGCATGCCACTCAAAATGATTTAATTCTTTTATAACAAAATGTTTTAAATTACAAGGTTATTATATCCGATTCCAGAATGCAATTCGTTAGATGTAAACCTAAAATTCAAAACTTCGAAACATGAATAACGAGTCGTGGCTTTAAACTAAAACACTTTATATAGACTACTATGGTTTTATATTACAATTCCAAGGAAAATTACTAAAAGTAAACATTCCATTGAGAGGAATTGATCTGGATCTGCTTTAAGTTTTTATTTTTCGTAATTCATTATGGACTCAGTATTCGCAATCTGCAATAGACGGTATTCCACTTTCAAATTTTTGGGTAATTGTCGACATCTTACCCCGAATCTACTGGAAACTGGTACCTGACGTCAGTTGAGCGTAATTTAGGAATTCTCCTATTTATTTTCTTGACCTAAATAAATTGGTTGGAAATGACCCGCCTGGGATAAAATGTTCATTTATGACATGTTCGGCTTTTTTCAAATCATAAATACCTTTCATATGTTTATTGAAGAATTTATTCCCTTTGCCCTCATACTGTGGGGCGCCATTTTTACCCCGTTTGACCTCTTTGACCCGCCATTCTAATACCCGGATTGTTCCGGAATTGGACTTTTGGAAGAACGTTTATACTTGTAATATGTGCCAAACACTTGCTATTTGCGCCTCAATACTTGTAATATGTTATCCGATACTTGCAAACTATGCATTTCTGATTGTAATCTACTGCAAAATTTTTAAATGGAAGCACAGATCGCATAAAACTTTCATAATAATCGCACTATTTTCACGTCGTACCTACCTCATAAAATTGCCTTATGTTATCGACTGTGCTTAGCCATGTACCGGCATATTTACAACTATGAAAATTAAGTTTTGCTTCCATTTAATTTTGTGCTCTGATGTAAATAAATAAATATCTTTATTTAGAGAGAATAACTTATTTAGATTGAACCAATTTTCAATACGGCTCTCTTTATAACAAACAGAAATAGACATCAGCAAATACAAAGACAACAATATCATATCAATATACACATAATATACACATCCATTAGCTTGATAGCAAAAATAAAGCAATCTATTAGAAATTTAACAGTTTATAAACAGTTTTCAAGTTTTTGATTGCATTCGGATGAGAGTTCATACCTTTGGTCCATAAAAAGAGAAGCTTGTTTTATATATATCCATATTTGGTTTTAGAACAAGAACATTGCCTGATGATGGAAATCTGGTATTGTATGATTGATGATCTTTTGCAGAAACAAGTAGATTTGATAATAATAATAATAATAATAAAAGATAAGTATTTGATAATAAACCCAGACGAGCTAAACCGGCTCAAGTAAGCCTCTAGATAATAAATCGCCACATAGTAACTCGCCGCGGCGAGAAAAATCTTTCTTTTCTTGTAACTCGCCGTGGCGAGATAGTAACTCGCCGCGGCGAGATAACCTTTCGTTATCTCACCGTGGCGAGATAAGAACTCGCCGCGGCGAGATAGTAACTCGCCACGGCAAGATAGTGACTCGCCGCGGCGGGATAGCCTTTTTTTTAACTCGCCGCGGCGAGATAGTTACTCGCCACGGCGAGATAATAACTCGCCGCGACGAGAAAACCTTTTTTTGTTAACTCGCCGCTGCGAGATAACCATTTTTGTTAACTCACCGTGGCGAGATAGTATCTCGCCGCGGCGAGATAATTTTTTTTAATGCATGTCCCTAATAAGCTTCCGTATAAAAGAGATAATACAGTACATAAATTACATATTATAAAGACTAGGAAATACACAAGTACAGAAATTTCAACTAGGAGGATAGATCTTTTCCCTTGTCTTTTTTATTGAATCTGCATCATTTTCCAGGGAAGCAATAATATCAGTTTTAAAAAGTTGATAACTACGTAAACATGTTCATAGTATTCCCTCAAAATTGCAAATGCATGATTAACATTTTCTTTTCTTGAAATGATACAATTTGGCAAATATAATGTGCAATGTAATGTATTACTTATGTAAATAATTGTAATATAATGCATCACTTTCATAAATTGAAGTAATTTTAATTGAAATATTATGCTTAATTTTCAAATGTTATTGTAATATCGCCCGTTGCCTGAAATCAATATTTGTGGTGTCGATAGCTTTTCTTTGGGGTATCTAATGCATGTTGTTCTTCTTTTCCCTATTTCCATCCAATCACTTGGAGTTGTGTTTGACTTCTTTCCCTTCTTAGATTTAGTCTTCCTTTCAATAGGCATCAAGTTGTTAATTGGTCTTGCTATTTTTGAGAAGTCTTTCACAAACTTTCTGTAATATCCACAGAAACCTAGAAATTGTCCGACTTCATCTGGTGATGTCAGAGTAGGCCAATGGATGATTTTTTTTTCTATTTTAGCTGGATTTTGCTCCACTCCCTTTTCAGATACAATATGGCCGACATATTTTACTTTCTCCTTAAACAAGATACACTTGCTTGCTGACAACTAAAAGCCTGTCTCTCTTTAACGCCGAAGCACTCTATGTAGTCTATCAAGATGTTCCATAGCTGTTTGCAAAGATGATGACATCATCGAGGTATATCAGGCAAATGGACATGTTCAAGTCACCCAAGATATCTTCCATTATGCGTTGATACGTTGCGTGAGAGTTGGTCAGGCCAAAGGGCATCCTGTTGAACTCGTAGAAACCCAAAGATCCTACAGTAAATGCTGTTCGTTCTTTATGGCTCTCCCCTATTCTAACTTAATGATATCCGCTTGTCATGTCTATCACGCTGAAATATGTATTGCCACAAGTGAATCAAGTAACTCATTAATACTTGGAAGTGCATATGAGTCCTTAATTGTTCTTTGGTTAAGTTGTCTAAAGTCGATACACATTCTCAACTTTCCATCTTTCTTTCTACAAAGAATCACATTTGATGACCAGTGTGAATAGGACTTCCTAATAACACCGGCTGCCAAAAGTAGTTGCGAATGATCTTTAACTTTTTTAACTTCTTGGATCATTAATTATTCCTCCTGTGTCGTTTTTTAAAGGGTGTTTCATCAAAAAGCCCACTGCGATGGTTAATAAAAGTAGTATGTCAAAATGTAATCAGCACGAGTAGTGTAAATAAAGTAAAGTTCAACATTTTAAGTAATGTGACTAAACATTATAATTTACATAGAGCAGATAGAATATAAATGGCTTTATCAACATGTATAATCTTCATCATGTTGATATACTGTATCTCTGTATGTATTACAACCTTTTATCATCATATAGTTTGTAGCAAAAATCTACTGTATAATCATCGAATACATCATAAGTCAGTAGTAAACTAACAAGCAATCAACGTTTCCATCATAAATCAGCTCAACATGTAGTAATAATCTGCCGCATAATCTTCTGGAACAGTGCTCTCAAGTAACATCTGTCTCAGCGGTGCCAAAACCAAACATGGGCGCCAAATATAACGGGAGGTCCTTTCGGGCATATAACAATAACTCCCGGCTAGGGTTCAACTTTTATTCATCACTGAAAAACTAAACAGTATGAGCTAAAAACCCTTCAAATAAAAATATAAACATGACATGAGTTTATTATTAAATCAGTATGACATAATATAACATATTTCTATAAATTAAATAAATATAATACCATGTCTCACTTATAAACTTTTATTCCAGTTTGGCTTATAATAAGCTACAATGTCTGTCACAATATGTCTGTTCACAATATGCGAGTATAACTCCATATCTCAATTTAATAAAGATTAATCCGTAAAATCATACTTGAAATATTGTGCATATTTCATGTACCTTTATCCATATCTTTGAATAATTAAATACTGGATATATTTTAATCAACAATCTAACTTTCAATAGATGTAGTAAAAATCACAAGTTTGTTATTATGTCGCCCCAGACGCAGTCGGGACGACATATTGTTTTTGGTCCGTTTCTTTGTTATTATTATTATTACGCTTTCTTTCTTTCTTTCTTTCTTCCACCTCTTTTTGTCCGGCTTATATCTCAATGATGCCTGGACAGAAATAATT
>MJUU01040730.1:20619-33330 GCA_002080025.1 Modiolus philippinarum
AAGATGGCCGCCGAAATACGTAAAAATTTCAACTTTGTCCGATTTCAACGAAATTTGATTTCTAGGTAGATTTTGATGCTGCGAACAAGCTGGAATCATCGAATTGGCTGCCAATGGCGACATCAGCTATTGCTTTCAATTGCAAATCTAGTTAGAATTGTAATTAAGTTGTTCAATATCAAAAATAACTTACCCGCTTATTGAGCGAGGTTTACACACTGCTTAGTATCAATGGCACTACATTATAAACTACACACGTCTTGTTCCTCAAAATACAGTGTAAATGCAGTATGTGCTGAAAACAAGTATTCAGTAATAAACAACGATTTCAGGACTTGTCGGAAATAATACAGAAGTATAAAATATTCACATACTAGTTGAACAACAATTTATAAAAATAATGCACATTTACTCATTATTAATACTTTCATACATTTCACACCTATCGTAACTTCAAGTCAATCACACTCTGTTCGTTGTACGATTTTGAGCTAAAATCGACTTGTTTACTTGTTTACAAAATGTCAATTCCGGTTTCTACACATTGTCTGATGTTCTCTTAACTATTACAAAAATGCAATAAAATACTCATCACAGCGTAATAACATTAATAGCCAATGTTTCCCTTTCATGTAAAACTATTTGTAAACAATGTCAATGGAAAATCATGTAATTAACTTTGTGTATTAACTGAAGCATAGCAAGCCGTGACCGAATTAATAAATATCGTTATCTATTACTCTTTCACTCATCCTTTCATATAAATGACATAAAATATACTTACAACAAGTGAGCTGAAGTTCTATAAATATTTCCAATAAGTATGGAAAAGTAGAAGTAAAGTAACTAGAAATATAACTTCACGGCAAGGATAACATGGCCGTTCGTTCATCAGCTCGAAATCGTCTATCCCTCCAAGACGAGATTGACCGATTACGGACGACATGAAATAATGAAATAAACAGCAAAGTCCAGTGTAGGATTTACAACTAACATATCACGCTCACTCAACATTCAAATATTGTTCTATAATTAAACTGAAGCATATCTGGAAACAGAAGTGAATTATTACATTAATTCACCCTATCACAATTACACTGTTGTAGCGGATGAGTTCAGTTGAAGATAGAGATTCTAATAAGTCTTTTGAGTTTTTGAGAATCAACATCTGATGCACTCCACTTGTTGAGTATACTTTATCACAATAAATCTTCAGGCCATCTTTGACTGCAGTAAGTAATAAAGTTAGAAGCTTAGAAAGGGCTTTGTTGTAAATTTGGGAGACCCAGCAATGTATCTCTGTTTGTAAGGGCATTTATGTAGTTAAGGTACACAATATATGCAAGGCTAGTTGTTGTTCTCTTCACTCAAAATGATACCAAAGTATGACAAAACTGATTAGTGATTTTTTAGTATATCCTTTCAGAGGTCTTTATACTTCATACAGCATAGTGTTTTCCACACAATTTGACTACAATGTGTCACGATCAGAATTTGCGTATTATGTCCTGACTACCCTGCATAGACAGGATATTTCCCTTTCATTCGGCCGTGGACCCACCATAAATTGCAACCCATCTCAGACCACTGTTAAAAAAATTTCAGGGGTTTCCCTTATAATCCAGGAATTACATATTGTTGAAATAAACATAAACCTAGTCCCCCTTTCCACAAAAAATGGGGATGGGTTCCCCATATAATCAGGGTAACACATATTGCTGAAACCATGAAAAATATAGAATACTTTTTCTAAAATTCCAGTTTTCCAATTTATTTTCTCATGGCAACCAACACCTCCACTATCCGTTAAAACTAATTTTAGGCCATCCTACAAAAAAAAAAAGAAAAAAATAATTGGTCAGGGGTTCCCCATATAATCTAGGTTATACATATTGCTGAAAATCAATAATTAATCTACGAGTTTCAGGAAATTGATTAAAATCAGAATATATTTTATTAATCTAAAATTTTATTTAAACTGAACGGTTTGCAAAAGTCTTTTAGAAATACTTAATACTTTTTCACATTACACTTGTTACCTCCCCTAGTTTTATTACCTCCCTTTTTTTAAATTCTCATCATTTCTCTATTTTAAAGTTAAAGACACCCCCAAAAAGTGTATTTTTGTACATAATTAGAAATAATTAATGTATAAATATCCTCAAGCAATATAAAATGTACTTCTGCATGAAGAATAAAACTTTTGTTGCCTTTTTTGTCAATTAATACCAAACATGTACTTTTATGCTTTATTTCCAGAGTTTAATTTCAGAAACTATCAAATGTTACTTATTCGAAATGTTTCGCTCCGATATTGCTCAAAATGGAACTCCACTGATATATTGTTGTAACAAACCCGTAGGTAAAATTTCTTTCAGATCCAATGAGTAATAAATTCCATATCGCGGTAACAAACTGAAACCCACACGCCCGGCCGCCCGTCTTTCAGCAAACCATAAGCCAAGTGCAACTCGTTGCAACTCGACTAAAAAGCAAGCAGTTATATTTTGCTGCTTATACCTTTTAAGCCACATAATTATGGCATATATGAATATCTTGAATATGAAGCAGATTTACCATGTATTACATTCCTATGTTTGGGTTCTAGTGCTGCTGATGAGGAATTAAATTTCCGAAATGGCCATACAGCTCATTACGGAAATAATTGCAGTTGGAGTTAACATATGTGTTATGGTCTCATGTTGATTTACTCCATATCCTTCCGTAAAATAATACATCACTTCACCGGATGTTCAAAAACACTTTTTTCAAACAATGGCAGTATAATATCGAAAGAACATGGGATGTGGCTTGTGGTCATCACATAATTAAAAAACAGAAAAACAAAGACACGAGACAGCTACAAAGCACGGAAATAAAAACACAAGATTCATAACTTATGCATTATAGTGTGAACCCCCATTGAAACCGAGAGTGATATCAGAATGATATTCTAGCAACTGTTTACTCAACCATGCGATCTTACGCTGAAAATTACAATTTTTTTATTTGAAAACATTGCATAATGCCGATGCATATATACAGTCTTTGTAACCAACCCTACAGACCTCGTCATTTTGACGAGGTTCATTATCCTACTTTTTATCAATGAAATGTGTTATCTTGATATAAACATGTCATTTGTATAATATCATGCAGAGCTACAAGTAAAAATTTAATTAGTGGTTGTGTTTCGGAATGTGACGAAAATATTACATTGGACATGGTTGTTCATCACTTGCAATTTTTTGTATATATTTCATATAAAACCACATTTTTTCAAAAAATTATTGTGAAGTCATTTCTTATCCGATTTCAATGAAATGTTCGCCATTAATCTCCAAATTATATATATTGTAATTGTTTACTTGGACATAATTATATGAGCTGTAGTTTCAAAGATCAAATAATATAAACATAAAGCTTAAAATTTAGTATCGCAATTGCCTTTATACGCAAGTAAAATTGTGATGTCACAATTTTACTTGCTGTTTAAATGGCCAATTCTCTGAAACAACAACTCAGAAAATTATGTCAAAATAAACATTAAAACTGTATAAAATTTTGAGTCTATGCAATAGCAGATATATTTTGATCTTGTTTGGCCATTTTTGCCTTATCACGATTTTGACATTTTTAACACAATTTTGTTAACACAGTGTTAGATTTTAAGTTTGTTTTCAAGATACGATGAAGACGTGTTAAGATAATTCAAGATGAAACAAGATTGCCTTGTTTATTGCGTTCAGGAACAATTAAGACGAATTTAGTTTGTTAAGATCAAACAAGATCCTGATTTGATCTTGTTTAATCTGAACAAACTTAACATTTCTTGATCGTTCTTGAACGCAGTTATCTTGTTTGACCTTGATAAACTGAACAGGTCTTGATCGTCGTTGAAAGCAATTATCTTGAAATGCACTTTAATATCTTACACAGTCTTAACAAAATTGTGTTAAGCTTGTTAAGATCGTGATAAAATCATAATGGTCAAACAAGATCAAAACATATCTGCTAGTGATGGTAAAAATTCGCAAGTGATGAACAACTATGTCCAATGACTGTATTAGAAAAAAAGTGTTTTTGATGAAATTATAATATTTTTATGTATATTTCAATATTCAATAATAAAGAGTGAAAATCTTTCATTATTAATACAAAGTTATGAAAAATTATACTTTAAGCTTCCTTTTGCAAATAATGCCGGGGTGCTACTTGCTATTACTCAGGTAATATGAGTGAGCCGCGGGAATGGGTCATGTTTTTGCAATCAGTTTGTCTTAAACTGGGTATCTTTTTTCACTATTGTTGTCTGTAACAGGGTCATAATTTTCACATGGCCATCTGGAAGGTAGTTTTAGTATTTTTACTATGTAAAACAACAGTTTTAACTAGTGTCCAGTAATATAAGATTTTTACTATAACCTTAAAAGGCTCCATCTCCAATTTTTTTAAGCAGGGTGTTGATTTTTTGAAGAAACTACAGTTTTAAACACTTCTGTCTTGAACAGGATGTGTTTTTTTCACATTTTCTATCTTAAACAAGGTCCCCTTAACTTGGACTATCGGTAGAGTATTACTAAAATTATTGGCAAGTAGCCCCTCCCCCCTTTTCCCTCCCTTGGAAATGATGCAAATTTGACAACAGGAATGCAGTCAATCAATTCATCATTAATCATTCCAATTTATTTTTGAAATTTTTATCTGTGAAAATAAAATAGATTTTGTATATATAATACATATGGTGTGAATTGATATAACAAAATGTCAAATAAGTATGCTAAGAGCTCGAGGCTACAGCAAAATATATCAAACAATCAAAATATCTGAAACTGCAGAAAATTTCAGTTCTGCATTTTGTCCTTTCTTATGCGCCCTCCCCATAACATTATTTCCACTTTTAATTCTGATGACATAGCATTTTTGATTTGGTGTTTCAGGGTAATAGGATCCGAAACTACATAATCTGTTTGTCCTCATGCTGTGATGTTGACAGATTTATTAACAATTGGTTATAGCTCTTATAATAGACTAAAGTGTATAAGAGATAAGAAGTTTCTCTCTCAACCGATTCGTTTCATAGACTGTATAAGACGTATCTGACAATTTAATTGAAGTAGTGAGTTAGGAAGGACAGAGAGCATAGTAATGAGAAATATAAAATAGACCAGTGGTTGGTCTTGGGAGTCAAATAAGCAATATTTTTGACACATAATTTAATACAAACATAAACAAATACGGAAAAGCATCCTTAGAAATTGTTTTATCAACATAATTTTACAACTAACCAATTCAATACTAACCAATGTTTCACTCCCTTTCAGACATTTTAAAATATATAATATTGAGTCCAAAATATATACTGTTAAATGTACCATTCTTGTTGTGAACACAATTCTTATCTTTGAATATAATCAGACGTGATTTATCTCTCATAGACAATTTGTAACAATCGTATGATTTCACGTCAAATTAAGGATCATCTCAGTGTGTCAAATTAATATGAGGAGACATACTTAGTACACTACTTGAAGGTAAATTTATCAGTAAGTGAATAACTAAATACCGAAATTACTGTGAAACAATTAATTTCACTTCATGTGAACACATCTAATTCTGTACCTCGATTTGGTTGTGCAATAATCACCCCTATTAAGCTGAGTAATGTTTATTAAATGGTAAACGATGGAGATTAAAGACTACTGAGAACCGTGACAAAACTTTATTAAATATTACTTAAACTAGAAGTTGTTTACATTTTCTCAACTGGAATATATGTTTAGTAGATTTATTTGTGTGAGGCTTAGAAACAGGGGCAATGTGAGCTTCAGCGAGCATTGCCGCCTGTTTCGTGCCGTATTCAAATAAATCTCTTATTTTGTTTTTATTTTTATACTGCAATCTAAAAATATGCGTATATTTATCTTATATGTCTTAAAAATATCTAAATATAAAACGTAACAACAGAAAGCGGCCATCTTGACCTTAAAGGCGTGGCTTAAATGCTTTATACTGCTAGTAGACGTATACTCTTCATCTTTCTACGATCCGCTTTATACGTGCTAAAAATAACCGAATTGCAGTATGAAACCAATTATACGCGAGCTCAGCTTATCTAAATCGTTCGCCAAGAACTCGGCTTTCTAGTGAAGGGGTTGTTAACCGAGTTCTAACTTCAGGAGCAATATTTATTTTTTTACAAGAAGCATATGATTATTTAAATAAAAGAAACCAAAAAATTAATAAAAACGAAGTTGTTGCAATTTCTTTGAACTGTTGAGAAGGCAATTAGCAAATATTTGACATGATTATTGTAGTGACATCACCGTTCAAAATTAAATAGATTGAGAAGGATAATAAGCTAAATTACAGTTGAACTAAATCATTAATTGCTGTTTTGTAGTATTGAAATTATTCTAACTTTCAAAGAGCATATTCCGAATTTCAAAGGCTTATAAGGACAATAGGCAATGATTGAATTTGTCACTGGAGCCGAAGTTGGAAACAAGAATTTTCTTATTTAAGCCAAGGGTATTTGATTTCTAAAGATGCGACTCGATTAAATGCCTTGTACATGTAAGTGCACACCTTATTGTGGTCTATTTGTTATGGACCGAAATAAGGTACTTTATGGGGTTGCATCTAAATAAATTAAGTTGACACAATGAAATTCTCCCGCCGCACTTCGGTCTCAGGTATTGAAGTGATAAGACTGGTCAAAATTTGAATGGTTGAGAAGGATCATAACTAAATGATGAGACAAAAAATGATAAATTGTTTATTTGCTAAAACTGTTTAAAAACGCATTTGAATGTGTGGATGTCGGGATATAAATCATAAAAAAAATAGATGCAATATGCTGTTGTACAAAAAAAAAAGAAAGAAAAGAAAAGAAAAACAACAATAGATTCCTTGTATTAAGACCAAGATTTGTCAAATATTAAACATGAATTTATAAAATATATAACGATTTTACGTACTTCAGAGGGATATTCTCTCGCCAGATGTGTGTAATATACAATTATTACACCTCCACGAGATCAATATGTGATTCAACGGAGCAATTAAGTAATATTGATCGAGGGTTTACCCCGAGTTCAATATTATCTTTTGCGCTCCGTTAAACCCGATATTGATCGAGTATAAAAGTGCCATAATTGTTTTATTATATTTGATTGACATGTCAAGTCAATTATGACAAACAAAAGAGGTGTGGTATATCAATTGTTGGTGTTAAAGGGGTGTGACCTATAAACGTCAATCAAAGTAAGTGTGCAATATGATGGTTTATCATGATCAACTGTGCAACATGATGTTTTATTAAGTAGGTTCATTTCTATACTTTATACATGGAAACAAAACTTCAAATATAATACACATTTATACAACCCGTGAGACCTATTCATCCTTATCTTGTTATAACATTTCAGTTCTTGTCCTGATTTAGCGGAGATACTGATAAGGCTTATTGGACGATAAACAACTCATCAGTCAATCATATAGCATGTATAACATCGAAGAATAGGAAACATCTACAATGGCTGAAAATCACAATAACATGCCACAATCTCCCAGGGAACAAAATATTAAAAAAAACACAAATAAGACAAACCACAGACCACGAACGTAAACAACGATTGGAACTATGGACTGCTGAACTTGGTACATTTGTATCACTAGCAAAAAGCCAGCAGTAAAGTTTAACCGGTTTATGGGTACCCGAACCTCCCTTTCATCTGTCCCAGTTACCTATTGTATCATTAACATACGAATAAAACCCAATACAGGTAGCCTACTAACTTTATGGAAGAAAGTGACAATGTGTAATTTTGAAAGATTGGTCAAGGTGTCTTTCGGCTAGGTAACTATCGGCTAGCTCAAGGAGCCTAGTCTACTGGTAAAACTAACATGTTTGTTGGAACGACGCTTTTATTGTTGTTATTCATCTGGAAGTCACCATGATGCCTTTAACAACGAGCTTTGCTCATATAGAAAATTATGCTTTGAAATATGTATTCTTTATTCAGGGGCCGACTCCGACCTACCGTTTGGTGTGGGGTTTTCTCACCGTTCATTGAAGATCTTATGGTGGCTTTAAGTTGTTATTAATCCCTTTGGATCGTTGTCTCTTTGACACATTCCCCGTTTCCCTTCTTTTTTTCTATTAATGATATAAATGGAAAGAAAACAGATTAACTATGTGCGAAACGTAAATCTTATTTGAATGAATAGATCAAGGGGACGTCGAAGAAATTTGTATGAAGAGTTATAGTCCGTTAAGATTGGATTACTTAATGTTTTTTACATTTGTCATTCAAATTCATTATTTGCGGACATTGATGTAGAAATTATGATCATTGCCTAACGTTATCTGGGAATTAAAACGGACTTTTATGTACAAGTTCATCAATCCCTGACATGAATTCTGAAAATTAAGCTGTTTTATACATTTTACCCAAAGTCGAAGCATTTAAAACTCCAACCCTCTGATTTCAGATAAAGACAAAATGAATATGATTACATACTTATTTTTCAATTCACTTCTGTGCGCTTCAATATGCCTAATAAATGGTCTTGCTGTTGTGGACGAGAAAATGATTATGTTGGCTGGTCTTTCGGATATTGAAAACGAGACCATGGAGGCCCAAGTTACAGTTGAGAGTGGCACGGTCCCTACTTGGCTAAATGGTATGTTTGATAGTGGTTTAAAATTACTTAATTTTGAACATTTTAATTTAAAATAATCATTTCAAGACAAATAATTTTGGAAATAGGTTCAACCTGGCCGCCTGTCTGTCAGAAAAAAAAATCCGAGGGTACAAAAAATATGCTTGTAAACTATCGATAGAGAAACCAAGACGAAAAAAAATCACATGTTAAAATTCTTGTTTATAAATGTCTATTCTCTATCATATTTTACCATATTTTTGCAATAAAATACCGGTACGTCCTCCTTACTTTAATTGTTATATATGGTCAATGTTGTTAACAAATTATGTACACAATACACAATACATTTTGCTCACAGACGAACACGTTGAAAACACGAGTTTGGAACTTAAGGACATGTATGAGCGCAAAACCGATGGTTGAGGTAATCAGCACAAATAAATGTAACAGGGAGGTGCTCCCAGTTTTCTTAAGTAACAAAATACCGCAACTAAGTTGCTAAGAAAAGTTTGAAAATCTCAAATGCAGAAATAATCAAAACAGATCTATATCTAAAGCGAAAAGATAAAGCTGAGGACAGAGGTATGGAGGATTGAGATACTCCGAAGTTTTAAACAAAATTTTCAAAAATTGAATTAAGATATTTCAAGCTTTTACATAAAAGCGGTTTTCGGGTCAACACCGAAGTACTGACTACTGGGTTGGTGAATACCCTTGGGGACTAACAGTCCACCAGCAGTGGCATCGACCCAGTGGTAACAAATAATTAAATACCGAAGTCACTTTAAATTTAGTTTCTGCATATGGCCATTTCGACAACTTATGTCTCCTCAGTGCAGATTAAATATAGGGAACTCCTCGAAGGTGAAGAAGCCGGTAGGAGAAATGTGAACAGATAACACCTTTTGCTCTGAAAAACATTTAATATCTAGATTAGATTAAACTTATTTTATTGTCAACTAATACAAACAAATGGATCGGACAAAAGTTATACCAACTTATAAACGTCCTTTCCATATAATACATTAACAATACAATTGCATACGCCAGTAAATACATAATTACAATTATATGAAGCATGAAAAATATTGTATTGAATAAATTACGACAAGTTAAACATGAAATAAATACAGTTAGGGTGAATTGTTTGTGATCAACCTGGAGTAAAACGACGAGTTTTCCTTATATAGTGTTGTACACATAGAAAAATGTTTTGATTTTGTTCATCAGACAATGAATCTTTTCCAAGAAGTTAAGTTTCAATATTAAATTCATTATTATTTAATCTTGTTCTTAGTTCTTCACGAGCATCGACATAAAGGAAAATTCAAACAGAAATGAATTGCATCTTCTAAAACATGGCCAGGATCATTTACAATGTTAACTCAAAAAAGATCGGCGTTTAAATTACTTGCGCGATGCCTTAATCTGGTATGGATAATATTAAGAAGTCTGTTTCCAACAGAGTAATATTTTCAAGGTTTTATTATATTATTTTAATTGACCAATGGTTGGCAAATTCCTACACTGTCCACTTAATTGGTTCCAAAGGCTTATTGTTGATTGAAAAAGGGAGTTAGAAAAACTATGCAGTCGGGAACGAGGGACGATGAAATCAGACTGAGACCTTAAGTTTAAAACATTTTGACGGACGTAAGGAGTAAGGCAGTCAGATAGATAACTAGGACTGTTTCCGTTGCGAATTTTGAAAAATAAATTTAATTTTCTTCTTTTTCTGCGCGACTGCAGTGTTTCCCAACCAGTTTCAAAATACAAGGATTCAATGCTTGCAAACTTAGGCAATCCAGTACTAATTCATGCACCCTCGTGCTGAATTTGATCTATCTTTTAGGTATCTTGCACAGTGCAACCATTCCATAGTTCAAAAGAATACTCTAATAAAGGCAATATGAATGTAAAGTAAATGTTTTCTAAATTTTGGCGACTAAGCTTAAACTTAAATTTTCGTAATAAAGATAATTGTTTAGACGCACTTGTAAAAATATTCTGAATGTGGAAAGTCAACCTACAATTTGAAGACAAATTTACACCAAGGTGCTTATGGTTATCAACAAATGCCACAGTTTCATTATTGAACAAAATATCGGCTTGTCCATAGTTTGAACATTGGTAAAAAGAACACAAGGTCCGAATTTAGTTTACGTTCTATTTCAACAACGTCGTTAGATACGCATGAAAGTAATGTGTAATCAGCAAATAAGCGAGACATGCTTTCGGTATTATCAACAATATCGTTGATATAGATTAAAAATGAAAGGGGCCCTAAAACAGACCTCCTATTAAGGGGGTTTGCTACTCCATTTGAAAATAAATAGGATTTCAAATTAATGTGATTTTTTGTTAGAAAATTAAATCAGAAGTAATATAAGTGAAAAAATATAGGTAGGTTGATGATCTTGTTTTTGAGACATAAGTGAGTGAAACTGAACTCCTCGGATTATTCATAGGATTAAGATTAGCAAGGTTTGACCATGAATGAACGTGACATAATAAATAAAATCGAATGAACTTTTTACAGAATGCTTACAAAAATGTCTTAAATGAAATTATGGGAAAAATTCAGGGGGTCAATGGCCAAAAATTAAAATGCTTTTAAATTGATGAAACCAGAGAATTCCAAAACCTGACAGAAATCCCAAAACATAAGGAACAAACCTCCTTAATGTGCTCTCCAAGATTTTATTATTTTTTGCAGTGCAAAACTACAGTCGAAAGTCAAATCAGACATAAAACGTCAATAAATCTAAAAATAAAAACATAGCGTCAATATTTTTAAAATAGAAACAAAGTGTTAACATACCTTAAATTAGAAAAAAACGCTTAAGGTAGATCGATCCTAATGACAGATTTTTTTGTATTTTGAGATATATTGTAGGTCTAAGTACATTTGTATCAGGCTTTGAGAATCAGGCCAAATTCAGTTTTTTCAGCAGTATTTACAAAGAATGTGTGAAAACATGCTTATTATTTAGCTTTCATATGAAATAAATATCAAAAAGATTTTTTTTATTTCTTTGGTAGTTCAGAGATATATACTTCGGCTATTTGTTGAGCTGAAAAAATCTATTTGTGCGGTTATGCGGATGTAAACTTGGATTCTATTGGCTGATTAACCACCTGCTAAATAACCGTGTCCGCACTATACAACAAGACAATCCATAATCATGATAATGTAGTATTTAATCCAGACCAAAGTCATTCAAAAGCGTACATATAAGAATTGTACATAAGGACAAAATTCACAAGCATGCAGTAAGCATGGAAAAATACACATTATCGAAATTAAACATAGATTACTTTCACGTTATGTCAAGGACGTTTATTTAAACATACGTCATTGGTTATGTAAAACTAATTTCAGCCCTTTATTTACATTAGAAAATAAAAATCTGAAATACAGCTATACTTGGAATAACATGCAAATTATATGAAGTATTTTATTTGCATTCATTTTCAAAGGTTTTCGCTCCATGTATTACGAAAACGCCATTTAAACTTTAAACAACATGAAAAATCAATACATCATTCGGCTGTGTATTGTCCAGTTTACGCGATCAGTCGACATATCGTTTATGTGTAGAATCGTGTAGTTAAATGTAGGTCATTTTGTAATAATCGTTTTCTTAGCTAAACACAAACTAAGGTTTGCATAACCGCACAAAAATGTTATCATGCATTGAACCAACTAAATGATTATTTAGATAGTGTCAAAAATGGTTGAAAGGCGCGGCCTGGCGGGCGCTTGTCGTTTAACGATTTTCGAAACTATCTAAATAATCATATTAGTTGGTTCAATGCATGATAACTTATAATGTCACTGTTTGATTGAGAGAGATATTTTATATAATTAACGAAATAGACAATATTTACAGGAAAAGTGAGCTAACTCACGGGAAAGGTATGTCAATCTATTATGACGTCACAATGAAAAGGTCACATAAGGAATATTCCGGCTTGAAAATCAAGTCAATTCCGCATCCGACTCATGCTTTGCAAATGCGCCAATCGAATGCGCCGTGT
>MJUU01040732.1:0-16956 GCA_002080025.1 Modiolus philippinarum
TTTGGGGGACATCTGTAACGCTCTGCGTTACAATAAGCAATATTTATCTAAAGCACTTGAATCAATCGCAATCGATCTTTACTGTTCACACGGTCACATCAACGCCAAAACATCTCTATTTGAATCAATCTTTTTTAGAGACCACCACTTTTTATCGGACCAATCGATCTTTTTATACTATGAACAACTAAAACCGATTGGGATCGATCGCGATCGATTCAAATGTTGTAAGAGTGAAAGTGGTCAGATCTGAAGCTAAGAAATGCTATGGTTTGGTAAAACTTACAGAAATCACTGCGTCCAGCAAATTACTGTATCAAAACATTAGTGTGTCAAACAGATTTTGAATCCACACTTGATTTCATATTATACGTATTAGACATTTAATTTACATAATTCTTGGTGCTAATGTGACAAGCGAGTTTATCTATTTATTCTTTCCTTTATTCTTTCGTTTTAAATTAATCTCTCAATTATTTCTATTGTTCAAAATATGTTTGTCGCGCTGGAAGCCGGAAAGAGCTGTTTTATATCTTTGGACACTAATCTGTTTATGCTAGGTTTACACCGCCGATCAGACCAACTCGATCAACTCGACCATGCTGTTTTATCCCGACCAACGTCATAAAATTCATTGATCGAGCTAGCTCACGATGTCCACCCGACCGTTACCCGATTTAACACGACTAACACTCGACCATTCTCGATCTCTTTACGATTCACGTACGACTTATGCTCGACCCTTATTCGACCAACCAGACTTTGTCAGATTGAGCCTGATCATAGCCCGATTTGTGTCTGATTAACTAGACCTGGTCGGGAGAAGATCGTGAAATAGTCGAGTGTGCTCGAGTTTTGTCCTGTCAGTACGTTTGTTGATATGGGTAAAACGTGAAAATTCAGGGAACAGTTCAGCATGGTGGTAGAACAGCAAAATTCGTGGCCAATTTGGCTGATGTTTCAAGGAAATGATGATAACTGTGATAGATATAGAGTAGCAGAGAAGGCAGATCTGACACAGAAGGCGCGTATTTTGGGTTAGACAATAGCAAAGTGATCATAATAGAGGAATGAATGTTCGCTTTCACATACTAGCAGGTCATCCTACTCATCATGCGTTGGGTGGTAACTAGATTTACATTAGTTTTCGTGTATAGCTGTAAACCTGCATTCTGTATAAAAAAATCTGGTTTTTGGAAAGTGAAAATTGAATTTAAACCCTCTACACGTCATCCTTTTATTCTGCTAGTAGCATGCACAATCTTATATTCTTTTCTACAATCCTGATATGGCCAGGTTGAGCTTTTGCCATTATTTTGTGTCCATTGTCCATTGTCCACGAACTTTGCATTAAATTTATAATACCCAGAAACCGCAGAGTCATGATAGACCTCGACTGGTGCAATGTAATAAAAACCGTCATATCCGCTTCCAATCAAATATAACCGCCAACTGGGAATAAAGTATTAAATTAGATCTTATGGGAAAACTCATTCAAACGTTACCTCTGAAACTTGTTACGATTGCCAAATGAAGGTCCCTTTTAAAAATAGTGTCTGTCATATCATATCGTCAGCTCAGCGGGAAATCTAGTGGTATAAAATTATCTCCCTTCTAGAAAAGCTCTTCTGTGTTCATAACTTTTTCAGAACAAATTAACAGCATGGTGACGAAAATAAACAATCGACAAAATGTCAAGATTTCAAAAGAAATAAACAAATACAATACTTAGTGAAAACGTCATTCAATTCCCAGATCCATCCCAAGATTTGACAATACGAGTTATCTCGCATGATTAGTTGTCTATATTGATTTTCCAACCGCAAAACCTGCTAATGTGACCACATGTGGTGATAAATAAACAAAATTTTATCAGATAATAATTAAGACCGCGGGTGACAAGAACATTCATTTCAAGTTACGTAAGTAAAGATACGATATAAACGTTTTAGTTTTGAGTTAGCTGAGAGTACCAAAAACCAAAACCAATTCTGTTTAGGCGCTCTCTCAAACTTTTGCCGTTCTCGAGGTCACGGAGGTGCTTCGAAACGAATTTTGCAAGATTGTTTGCAAAAGACAAATCCATTCAATTTACATTCACATGATAATTCAATAGTTTAAAAAATGTATTAGACATACTACAAATCTATTCAGATGACTCGTTGAA
Organism: Modiolus philippinarum; assembly: GCA_002080025.1. NCBI lineage: Eukaryota > Metazoa > Mollusca > Bivalvia > Mytilida > Modiolidae > Modiolus > Modiolus philippinarum. The sequence goes on from MJUU01040732.1 coordinate 2,168, forward strand.
ACAGTTTTGATAGAATTTGGATGTATTTCCAAAATCATCCGCTGAGGGAACAAAATGCGGTGGAAAGCGGCCGTTTGTGTTTGCAAAGTACATGAGTAAATGAATTAACCAGGTTTTTTTTTCAGAACGACTTTTAATTGCTCATAATGTTACAAATTATTAAATTAGCATACTTTTTCATCCGACGGGAAAATCAACAGATGAAATAAAAACTAGTATGTCCATATTAAGAAAACGACTGTTCATCTAGGCCTACACTCTAAAACTTATAATCCAACTAATATTTAATTGATAGAAGAGAAAGATTATAACTGATCTGACCGAGTCGTGAACAACAAACAGAAAACGATATTTTCTTTATCTTCGAGTCTTATCATTTGAGTTTCAACTTAACTAACTATATTACTAAGAAAGAATAAATGTGCATGTACATGTATATATGGGTTGGGGCAAGAGGGGTTTTATTAACAGGCTAACAATCTTTAATTATAAGTAAATTTAAATCCATGATAACACATACAAAACAAGTAATACACTCTTTCTGATAAGCAGCAAACGGTGCATTCCATTTCCCTTTTACATGCAGTTATCACAAAGTACTTGAAAATTTAACAGAACAGAAAACACCAAATTGTCCAAAAAACAGTTGACGACCAGCTTAAAATGTCCAAAACACATTAACAGAAAAGGTCTATGATTCAGTGGGCCAAGATATCGGCTGCACTGAACTTTGTCAGACATCCGATCTCTTGTATACGGTCCGTCTAAACACCCCTTAGCCCGGGGTAAGTGCACCTAGCCTCAAAAATTGCACTTAACCCTATATATTGCATTTTATCAGAAATAGCATATGCACCATGGTAAACTGACATATGAAAAAGAAAGGAAATGGGGTAAATGTCAAGGAGACAACACGCCATCTCCAGGTTTTAAGGTGGTTAAATTTTTAGAGACTTTCTTAAAGAAAGAAAGAAAATATTAACTATCAAAGAAACTCGTGGCATTCATTGTCGGAATCTTCTGTGTAACTCAATGGGTTTATTTTTCTTAAATGAAATCAACGGAAAGGGCGAAACTGCACGTCCGTGTCTGTGTGTTTAGTTAGAACAATTATCTTGTTGCTTTGGTTTGGCGAGTAGATAACTTTATTTTTATGTACCTGAATTTAACACTTGATTTGATTTTCTGCGGAAATTCAGAATTTTACATGAAACAAAGTAAAATTTTATGACTCCCCCTTTTATATTGCCCTGTCGATTATTTACACCTTGATTAAATTAACATGTTTATAGTCACCAAACAGCGGGAAGATAAACATTACATAAGTCTTCTGACATAAATTTAATATATCATGATTTTCTCTTTAAAAAATTGCATATTAAGAAAACATTATTTTTTGGCTTAATACACTAAGCTTTCACAATAATTCTTACTCATAAATGTTTCGTATCGATGTGTTTTATTATTTTTTTTTTCTGAAAGGATATAATCCAGAGTTTGGATGAAATTTGTTCAATAATGCATATTTAGGTTAATATTTTCTTTATTTTCTTTTCAAACTTATTTATATATTTATTAAAATAAAAGTGTTTGACAACCACATTTAAAACACTTAAAACATGATAATTTATCATGGAGTCTATACCTTTATATCGGAGATATATATAAAGCCCGGATATAAAGTAACTATGTCTGACCAGAGACATATAAAACCAAAAATATATTGGTTTTATTTGGCTCTGGTCTGACCATGGATGTCTATATTAACAGATAGGAAATCCAAAAAAAAAAATTTACTCTCTCCACCCACTGATATTCTTTAAATATGAAAGCCGCCGCCTCAGTCCAGTAAGTAGGCGCTAACTCCTTTGTGACAGATCTGCGAAACCGCCACAAACACAAAATTTCATGATTTGAGAGGGATTTTCTCCAATTTCAAATGAAAATGGAAGCAATTTCCCACCATCCCAAAAAATAATTTTTCATATATTCTTATTCAACGGAAAGTCGGGATCACGAATATAACACTTATGAATTTTTAAAAAAAATTATTGAATTTTTAATAGGCTTGCAAAGATGGGAGTTTGTGCGTTTTTCACTTTTCCCCCATTGATTACTACTATAGATTGGGTACACATTTTCAAATCAAATTGGAAGCAATTTCTCATTTTCTGTTAATTATTAAAATTATATCATTGGAAAGGTAATATACTGTACTTTTTGAATATAACTCTTATAATCTTGAGATATTAATACATTTCTGATAATTGAACATTTTATACACCGTCCCCATATAAAAGCCTTATCAATCGACATCTTTATCTGACGGGTGCACAGCTGGATACAATTGTTGGCCATGTTTACTTTGTATTTAAAAAGTGATTAAACTTGCCTCCAAGAAGAGGTAATATGCGAATTCCTTACATAATTTACTGTTGTGATGAAAATATTCAACGGAAAGACTGGTCAAAATCAATTACTATAGGGCGTTAAAATGCATGTACCCAGACGAAATTATATGTACAGATAGATTTTTTAACATACTTTACTTATAGGTCAATTTAGTGACGATTCTTGCATAAGAAACGAGGAGATCCAAAACGCATTCTATGTTACTAGGCAAAATCATGTCGTCTTGAAACAACGCCATTTTTTTTTATACCCAAGATCAGAAAGGGTAATCATCAACACAAGATTTCATTGGTTCAATCAAGGAAAAGGGCGTGCCTTCAGTTAAAGCCCATTCAAAGACCCCACGTGCTTAGTGAGTAAAAATCGATTTTGCTTATGTAAACAAGACGGTTACCAGGTAGAAATTGTCGTTTTATATACATTATTTCGTCGAAACCACTGCGTGTACCCAGTCCAAAATTTGCAAATGAATCGATAAATATATAATTGCAAAGCATATTTTTTCCTAAAAATTTCCGTTGTAAAGAAATGCCTAGCTCCAAAACCCTTTGGAATCAGGTATATTCCGGGAAATCTCATTTTTCATTAAAATATATGCAAGAAATATCAAAATTTTTTTTAAAATGTCATTTGTAAACATCAAGATACATCACATGAACATAACAGAGTATACATTTTCTTGTTATAAGTAACTTTTATCAGGTCTTAACAACGAGTTACACATTGAAATCGACATTTTTATCTTTTCTAAAGGAGAGTTCATATTCTATTGTTTTAATACCACCGGATTTCAGACTGCAGCTAATACAAACAGACCGCCAATGTGGGACAAAGTTAAATATTGTACCAGAAGGATTTCCGATGGACCAATTGCAGCCAATTTAAGTCAAAATAATCCTTTGATGTTCAAATTTCAAACTAGAGTTTATCTTTTACGAAAGGATATGGAGTAAATGAACATGAGACCATAACACATATGTTAACTCCAACTGCAATAATTTTAATGACCTGTATGGCCATTTCGGAAATTTATTCCTCATCAGCAGCACTAGAACCCAAACAAAGGAAATCCATAATTTCTAAAAATGTTTAAAACGAAATTCGAATAATCAGTTATATCAAATACAGCTTAGGACAAAACTACGACGGAGGGAGTTAATCCTTAGGTTTAAGAATTCACATAAATTTATAGATAATAGCAATTGAACAAAGTGTACACATGAGATATTATCTCATGTACAAGTACACCATATCTAAGAAAAATAAAGAGCATATATCTCTACCACGGGGAATTGTTTTACCAACTCCACACTGCAATAAAAGACAAACTCCTGTATTAAATATTTTACGAAAGGGTATGGAGTAAATGAACATGAGACGATAACACATATGTTAACTCGAACTGCAATAATTTCAATGAGCTGTATGGCCATTTCGGAAATTAATTCCTCATCAGCAGCACTAGAACCCAAACAAAGGAAATCCATAATTTCTTAAAATGTTTAAAATGCATAAGACCAAACGAAATTCGAATAATCAGTATTAAATACAGCTAAGGACAAAACTACGATGGAGGGAGCCAATCCTTAGGTTTTAGAATTTACATAAATTTAGATAATAGTAATTGAACAAATCTTGTCTGCATGCAGTCCCACGGGGAACATAATTTAATATTCGACCTTACTTAGATTTAATTTGCCAATTGGCTAAAATTGAAAACAATAGTCCTTGGCTGGTCCCGACTTGAGGTAGTATCTGGCAGATTCTCATCATATCAAAGATGATCATCAACCAAACTTGATCACAATAGTCATTGGGGTCCATTGGATGGCTCCTTTAAAAACCAAAGAAAGGCCCTAGTGAGACAATGAGGCTCTTGAAAGCCTCATATTGTGATATTGTGAAAAGATGACATGCTGTCGTGTTTAATTGAGTAAAGGTCTTGAGTGGTCGAGTTAAAGTCGGATACAGGCCGGGAAAAAATCGGTTATGGTCGGGAAGATCTTGTATAGAAAAAAAGAATGAATCGTGTTAGTCGAGTAATGATCGAGTACTAATCGAGTTGGTCTGGAAGCGACTCGGCATAAATCGAGAAGCGAATGAGTTAAAGTCGGGTAGGAATCGGCATGATCGGCTAAAATTTTGAAACTCGATCAAGACCGATCCCTTTTCGACCTCTTCACGACTACCTCGATCAGACCCCGATTGATTCCAGACTTGTTCTCGACATATAATGCACACGACCTCTTCACGATATTTTTTGACATGTCAAAAATATTCGGGAACACAGCTCGAAATAAGCAGAGTTTGTAAGATCGTCCCGATTTGGTTAGTAGACCGAACACGAGCATTCAAGATCAGTGTCCCGATCAATGAATATTCATTACATAACAACTGTTTTTCATTATCTATATATTATTGTTATTTTGTATTGTTATTTAGTTTCGATCTTGGGTCTGGAAGTGTCCAGATACCGCAAAATAAAGTATATAATTTGGAGTACCGTATTATTTCATATAGCCGGAATTTACCCGGTTATATATTGGTGGAGAACCCGGGCACGATCTTCACTACCTAGCTCTACCAGAACTATTTTCCCCAAAACTAGAAATGAACTCGTGGACAAATACCATGATGAATGGATATTGGATTTACCAGCCGCATAGAAATGAAGTACCGTTTTCTGGAATGCACAATATGGAATACCTGTGCAAGTGTTGCGGAAAACCCGTAAGCATGTATGTAATGCTGTAAATTCATTTTGCTACAAATGTAGACTTTATGGACATTTTTCCCGTGTGTGTAATCTTCACGAAAAATCTGCTAGTAATTCAAAGGTAAAAAGGAATCGAAATCAAAAATTCAACGGGACAGTGAACGTATGAAGACATTTATTGAAAAGAAACAACAGTAACCCGTCTTTCCGTTTACAGAATTGGACAACATAGAACTCGCCGCCATAACGTGTGCGTCCAAAGAAGAAATAAAAGAGGATAATCTAAAAACTTAACGTATTCAAAACAGAAAGCTTACCGATGAAAAACCCAAAATTCGGACTCAATAAACAAAACTGCGGAAATAAATATAGTAAGAACTGAAAACGAAAGATTAAAAACAGAAAAGTGGAAGTTCGCTCTTCAGATTCAAACTTTGAAAAACGAGTTGGAAGAAAGTGAATACATTCTGGAAAGGGCAAAATGTGAAATATTCGAGTTAAACCAGGACATTCAGAATTTGGAACAGACTAAACAACGGTTGACCATAGATTATAAGAATAGTCAAATGAAAGAGGGCTATTCCTTCATGTAAGAGATCACGAAAATTTCAGGTACAGAATTTCAGAGTATAAATACAGAGAACTGCAGAGAAATAAACAAAAAAAGGAAAATCCTACAGTAGTCTAATACTAAGGAAAAAGTTTGCGGAGAATTGCACAGAATCTTATTATAGTCTCATACTAAGTAAAAAGTTTGCGGAGAATTGCGCAGAATCTTACAGTAGTCTCATACTAAGGAAAAAGTTTGCGGAGAATTGCGGAGAATCTTACAGTAGTATTCTACTAAGGAAAAAAGTTTGCGGAGAATTGCACAGAATCTTACAGCAGTCTCATTCTTAGGAAAAAGTTTGCGGAGAATTGCGGAGAATCTTGCAGTAGTCTCATACTAAGGAAAAAGTGTGCGGAGAATTGCGGAGAATCTTACAGTAGTCTAATACTAAGGAAAAAGATTGCGGAGAATTTCGGAGAATCTTACAGCAGTCTCATACTAAGGAAAAAGTTTGCGGAGAATGGCGGAGAATCTCACAGTAGTCTCATACTAAGGAAAAGTTTGCGGAGAATTGCGGAGAATCTTACAGTAGTCTAATACTAAAGAAAAAGTTCGCGGAGAATTGCGGAGAATCTTGCAGTAGTCTCATACTAAGGAAAAAGTTTGCGGAGAATTGCGGAGAATCTTACAGTAGTCTAATACTAAGGAAAAAGTTTGAGGAGAATTGCGGACAATCTTACAGTAGTCTCATACTAAGGAAAAGGTAAACGGAGAATGGCGGAGAATCTTACAGTAGTCTCATACTAAGGAAAAGTTTGCGGAGAATTGCGGAGAATCTTACAGTAGTCTAATACTAAAGAAAAGGTTCGCGGAGAATTGCGGAGAATCTTGCAGTAGTCTCATACTAAGGAAAGAGTTTGCGGAGAATTGCGCAGAATCTTACAGTAGTCTAATACTAAGGAAAAAGTTTGCTGAGAACTGCGGACAATCTTACAGTAGTCTCATACTAAGGAAAAAGTTAACGGAGTATGGCGGAGATTCTTACAGTAGTCTCATACTTAGGAAAAAGTTTGCGAAGAATTGCGGAGAATCTTACAGTAGTCTCATACTAAGGAAAAAGTTTGCGGAGAATTGCTGAGAATCTTACAGTAGTCTAATACTAAGGAAAAAGTTTGCGGAGAATTGCGGAGAATCTTACAGTAGTCTACTACTAAGGAAAAAGTTTGCGGAAAATTGCACAGAATCTTACAGTAGTATCATACTTAGGAAAAAGTTTGCGGGGAATTGCGCAGAATCTTACAGTTGTCTTATACTAAGGAAAAAGTTTGCGGAGAATTGCAGAGAATCTTACAGTAGTCTCATACTTAGGAAAAAGTTTGCGGAGAATTGCGGAATATCTTTCAGTAGTCTAATTAATACTATGGAAAAAGGTTGCGGAGAATCTTTCAGTAGTCTGCAACTAAGGAAAAAGTTTGCGGTGAATTGCACAGAATCTTACAGTAGTTTCATACTAAGGAAAAAGTTTGGGGAGAATTGTGCAGAATCTTACAGTAGTCTTATACTAAGGAAAAAGTTTGCGGAGATTGCGGAGAATCTTACAGTAGTCTCATACTTAGGAAAATGTTTGCGGAGAATTGCGGAGAATCTAAAAGTAGTCTCATACTTAGGAAAAAGTTTGCGGAGAATTGCGGAATATCTTTCAGTAGTCTAATTAATACTATGGAAAAAGGTTGCGGATAATTGCGGAGAATCTTTCAGTAGTCTGCTACTAAGGAAAAAGTTTGCGGAGAATTGCACAGAATCTTACAGTAGTCTCATACTAAGGAAAAAGTTTGCAGAGAATTGCGGAAAATCTTTAAGTAGTCTTCCACTAAATAAGGAAGTTTGCGGAGAAATGCGGAGAATCTTAAAGTAGTCTTATACTTAAGAAAAAGTTTGAGAATCTTTTAGTATTCTCATACTTAGGAAATGTTTGCAGAGAATTGCAGAGAATCTTACAGTTATCTAATATTCAATAAAAAGGTTTGCGGAGAATTGCACAGAATCTTACATTAGTCTCATAGTAAGGAAAAAGTTTGCGGAGAATTGCGCAGAATCTTAAAGTAGTCTCATGCATACTAAGGAAAAAGTTTGCGGAGAATTGCAGAGAATCTTTCAGTAGTCTCCTACTAGGGAAAAGGTTTGTGGAGAATTGCATGCGCACAATCTTTTAGTATTCTATAATACTTAGGAAAAAGTCTGTAGAAAATTGCGGAGAATCTTTCAGCTTGTAGACCAAGACATAGGAAACGGTTTGCGGAGAATTACACAGATTCTTACAGTCATCTAATACTTAGGAAATTGTTTGCAGAAAATTGTGGAGAATCTTACATTAGTCTTATACTAAAGAAAAAGTTTGCAGAGAATTGTGGAGTAGTCTTATACTAAAGAAAAGTTTGCAGAGAATAGTGGAGAATCTTTCAGTAGTTTCCTACTAAGGAAAAAGTTTACGAGAATTGTGCAGAATATTTTGAGTAAGCTTATCATATATACTTAGGAAAAAGTTTGCAGAGAATTGCGGAGAATCTTCCCAAAATATAACCCTAACCATTTCCCTAAATATAACCCTAACCCTAAATTTCCTTAACTATAACCCTAAATATAACTCTAACCCTTTCCATTACTATAACCCTAACCATTTCCCTGACTGTAACCCTAAACATTTCCCTAAATATTACCCTTACCCTTTCCTCAACTATAACCATACCAATTTTCCTAAAAAAAAAACCTAACCCTTTTCACTTACTAATAACCCTACCATTAAATGCTTTCCCAGACTATAATCCTACCAGAAATCCTTTCCCTGACTATAAAATTTCCATAAATCTAATCCTAACCCTTTCAGAGACTATAACCCTAAATAAAACCCTAACCTTTTCACTGACTATAAACCTAACCATTTCCCTAAATATCACGTTAACCCTTTCCTCAACAATAACCATACCCATTTTCCTAAAAAAAACCTAACCCTTTCACTTACTATAACCCTACCATTGAACGCTTTTCCTGACTATAACCCTACCAGTAACCCTTTCCTCGACTTTAAAATTTTTATAAATATAACCCTAACAAGATGTAGCCAGAAGGCCTGTACTTAAGGGTATAACTCTCACAATGCCTCTGACTATAACCCTTTTCCTTCAAACATCTCTTAACACTGTATAATTACACTAAAACTTTTTTCCTCAATATAACACTAACCCTTTCCTCAACTATAACACTAACCCTTGCCCCAACTATAACACTAACCCTTTCCCCAACTATAACACTAACCCTTTCCCTAAATTTAACCCTAACCCTTTCACTAACTATAACCCTAAGGGACCGACCATCTAACCTGAAAAGGGGGGGTTATGTTTTTTTTTCTGGACAGAATTTTTTTTTCACTCTTCGCGCGAACAAATTTATTTATTTTTTTCACGTGTATCAACAAAATATATATTTTTTTAAAATTAACATTATTTTTTAGGGGCAGAAAGCCTCCTTCAGAAACTGATTAGAACCATTACCCTTTCCCTACTAAAACCTTAACCATTTCCCTAAATAAAACCCTAACCCTTTCACTGACTATAACCGTAACCATTTCACTGACTTTAACTCTAACCCTTTCCCTCAATATTACTCTAACCCTGACTGTTATCCTAACCCTTTCCCTGACTAAAACCCTTACCCTTTCCTAAATACAACCCTTATAACCCTTTCACAGACTAGAACCCTAATCCTTTCCCTGACTAACCCTAACAATTTTCCCTAAATATTACTGTAACACTTTCCCTGATTTTTACCCCAACCCTTTCCCTGAATATAACCCTAACCATTTCCCTAAATATTAACTTGGCTTCCCTGACTTTAACCCTAACCACTTCCCTTAATATAACCCTAACCCTCAAAGAGTTCTTTAGTAAGAGAATGATTGAAATTTCAGGCTCTAGTGAAATAATCGAAGTCCCATAACTCTGGAATTGAAATATCCACAAACAAAATAAAACCATAGAGAGCTATCTTCCATCACACCCAACATTCCTGCATAGTTTCAAAAAAATAATCAAAGCGTTCTGTAGTTAGAGTATGACATATGGACAGAAATTGCTTTTTTCAGGCTTTTTCTCAGTAATCAAAGTGCCATGACATTGGAACGAAAAATCCACCAACAAAATAAAATAATAGGGAGCTTTCTTCCATCATAATTAACAATCCTGCAAAGCTTCAAGAAAAAAAATCAAAGCGTTGTCTAGTTAGAGTATGACGTATGAACAGATATTGCAATTTTAGGCTTTTTTGAAATACTCAAAGTCCCATGACTCTGGAACAAAATATCCAACAACAAAATAAACCTATCATAGGGAGTTGCCTTCCTTCATACACAACAATCCTACAAATTTTCAAGAAAAGTTATCACAGTGTTCTCTAGTTAGAGTACTACTTGTAGATGGACGGACAGACACCGATATACCATAATTTGCCTGTCAAAGACGGGTGTCTAGTACTATACTGCCCACTGGAGATTCTCCGCAATTCTCCGCTGACTTTTTCATAAGTACTACACTGCCCACTGGAGATTCTCTGCAATTCTCCGCTGACTTTTTCCTAGGTACTATACTGCCAACTGGAGATTCTCCGCAATTCTCCGCTGACTTTTTCTTAAGTACTATATATACTGCCAACTGAAGATTCTCCGCAATTCTCCGCAATTCTCCGCTGACTTTTTCCTAAGTACTATACTGCCCACTAGTTTCTCCGCAATTCTCCACTGACTTTTTACTAAGTACTATTCTACCAACTGGATTCTCCGCCGACTTTTTCTTAGTACTATACTGCCAACTTGAGATTCTCCGCAATTCTCCGCTGACTTTTTCCTAGGTACTATACTGCCAACTGGAGATATACTGTCCACTGGAGATTCTCCGCAATTCTCCGCTGCCTATTTCCTAAGTATTATATTGCCCTCTGGAGATTTTTCGCAAATCGCCTCTGACTTGTCCTAAGTTTTATACTTTTTAGTACTATACTGAACACTGGAGATTCTCCGCAATTTTCCGCTGTCTTTTTCCTAGATTCTATACTGCCAACTGGAGATTCTCCGCAATTATCCGCTGATTTTTTCCTAGGTGTGATATTGCATTGAAGATTCTCCGCAATTCTCCGCTGACATCTTCCTAAGACACTACCTGTGAAATTTTCCGCAATTCTCCGCAAACTTTGTCCAAAGAATTATACAGGCTTGGAGATTCATCAAAATTCTCCGCAAACTTTTTCTTAAATATAACATTCCCATGGAGATTCTCTGCAATTCTCTGCTGGCTTTTTCAGTAGATATGTAGCATGGTTAGGACAGTTTTATTTTAGTAATTTTCATGATCTCTTACATGAAGTATGAACCTGAAAGAGCGCCTGTTACAAAGGGAAGTACATGATCTTCATGAACAATATGAAAATTATAGATTTGAACGCGAAGGATATGCAGTTTCGGGGGGTAATAGACAACGAAGACCACCGATTCCTAAGGGTCATGCAATATGTTCAAGAGGACGGTATCCCAGACGATAACACTAGTGGTATATTCGGCAAACTCGGGGACCGAGTTTAGGGGGAGTAAGGGAGAATATAACCCGGAAATATTTGGACATTTGCACTATTGTCCATGTGCGAATCGAGAAATTCGTAATTCATGTAACCTGCTACTTTTTGTTCATGTAAATTCTTACAGATTTTCACGAAATTACTCGTATTTCTTATTTTTACTAATTAAAATCGTGTTAATATATAGAAAAATGGGTCTGCATTAAGTGCAAACCGCATCCCTAACCTTGCCGACTTCAATTATAACCTCTCCGTGCCCTTTTATCAGCGAAAATGAAGGTACAGACCAGCTGTGCAAAATCGGATATCCCACTTAATAAATTAGTTGTAACGATATCCTGTTAATAAAAATGACTTCCTGAATCTGGTTTGGTAATTTGTTGACGGAATCCAAAACGATAATATGCTTAATTCGTTATTTCAGAGCTACTCAAATTGCTGTCCATTTTACAAGAATGCGAATAAAATTTGAGTAATTGCTATGTTTCACTGACCACAATGCTAGTGTTCATTGCTGTCAATTAAAATGATATACCTTATTTAAGTTTTGAGCTTAGATGAGTTTATCGACACTAACTGTAGTCAATGGTATTTGGAATGTTTGTTGCTTTGCAAGATTTTGGTTTGTCTTCTAGTGTAAATTTAAAGTTATTTCTCCTATATGTGTTTTAAAAGCTGTTTCTACATTAAGTGGATATTTCGAATGTTCGAAAAATCAATTATCAACAGCTTTCTAAAAAAGATGTGGTATGTAAATGTATTTATATTCTTTTATCTTGAAGATAAAGAAACATGCTGAAGAGGTAAATTCTGTGGGTCGTTACAAACTTGAAGACTCTTCAGGAAATTCACTCCCAACCTTTGGTAACATCAACAATGCTTATATAACAAGAGGTTTCTCTGGTGGGCAAAAAACACTCCCACTCGACTACTACAAGATATTGTCAACTAATGGCAAAAAATAATGCAACGCTGCATCACGCGATCGATTCAACTTTACGTCAGTTACAAGAACATGACCGACAATAAGAAGTTTTATACATCTTATGATGTAGAGGTTGCATATCACAGTTGAGGTTATTATACTCTTGAATAAAAAAAGAGAAAAATCTGACAAACATCCATGTCACAATACATTTTGGAAGCAAGTCAACATGAAGTAAAGGACCGGCGTAAAATCTTTATTTCAAGATTCAAGATAATTTTACTTGCAAACGAAGGCGCCAAATGTGCAACATAGTACAATAAAACTTATATTTATACATACGTAACATGGGGGATAGAGAAGACATACCTCATCTTACCATAACAGCACAATTAATCTGAAACATGTGTATATGAATATTTTAGAGTATAAATTGGAATCCAGTAGGATCAAGAATCCTTCAAGTACAAATCGGAATTCTAATTTCTACTGTAACAAATTAGAATTCTGATTTATACCTGATTCAAGGAGAAATTCAGATATCCTGATTTGTACTAGGATGATTCTGGATCCAACTTAATTTCTTGTAGGAATCAGATTCATACTGGACATACTGTTATGGAGAAATCCGGATTATTACTGAAACTAAAACTAAAAAAGTTTTTGATTATTTTAGGAGAAATGATAAATGAATAAAACATTTTAAGATAAATAGGTAGAATTCTGACATTTTGGATCTAATTAATGCACTATTTTGAATTTTTCGTTTTATTAATAAACAAAAATGGCGTTTTTATTAACAGTGAACAATCAGTATTTTTATGTCACTAAGAACAGAAGAAAAGGACAAACCCACTAATATTACATGTAATTTGAGGCAATATGATTGTTTGAAGGACACAAGAAAGACATCTGAAAAGAGGAGATATTTAGTACTTAGATATACCACTTTGAAGATTTTTTGCATCACTCAATCACCGATGCAATCAGTAGAACTTTTGGGTTTCTCGAATCAAATTATTTTGGAAATATATTTTTCTGCAGATCCTCATCAATTTTGATAGAATTATTTCATTTTTTTTTGTAAGAACATTGCATGGTATAACAAAGAGACCCATATTGACATAAATTAAAGTCGCATCATCTATGCAAATGTAGAAACGACCCGCTTGACCTACGGACAGACAGACGAACGAACATACACCTACAAAGCCAATTCAACGTAACACACGGTTTAACATCAACAAGACGTAGGGTCGGGTGTCCGATTGTGAAATGGAAATTGCATACAGAAAATTCATATGGCTATAAAAATTTCTGATTGAAATATATATATATATATATATTCAGTTGATAATCTTTTGAACTGATACACAGCCTGTGTTTAATATCACTAGAAAATGCTTGTAATTAAAACAAGCGCTAGAGTATCGTATCAAAGCATCATTTGTACTCCAAAGCCGGAGAATACATTGAGCCTGACAAATAAACAAGAAAGATTTAATCGAATATTAATTTTAGAAAATGACTAAAAAGCAGTAAAGAATGACATATATTTGTCAAATAGTCATTTCTAATATGAATTAGTTTTTATTGGATTACACCAGTTTTTAGTAGCAGTTGTGAAAATGAACATGAATAAACGTTCTTCCAAAAGTCCAATTCCAGAACGTTCCGGGTATTAGAATGGCGGGTCAAAGAGGTCAAACGGGGTAAAAATGGCTTTCCGCTGTATGAGGGCAAAGGGAATAAATTCTTCAATCAACATATGAAAGGTATTTATGATTTGAAAAAAGCCGAACATGTCATAAATCAACATTTTATCTCAGGCGGGTCATTTCCAACCAATTTATTTTAGGTCAAGAAAATAAATAGGAGAATTCCTAGATTACGCTCAACTGACGTCAGGTACCAGTTTCCAGTAGATTCGGGGTAAGATGTCGACAATTACCCAAAAATTTGAAAGTGGAAAGTAGCATTGACATAAATTAAAGTCGCATTGACATAAATTAAAGTCGCATCATATATGCAAATACGTATCATTACATGGATGTAAGGCATTGTAGCGTCAACAAATCTTAGGAATATGGTAATTCATACTAAATACTGCCTACTTTTTATAATTTTTATCGGTTTTTAACAACGGAAAGTCTTAAATCACACTTATTCAGCTTCGATGTTCGATGTTGAACATCAGTATTTTATGTCCAGGGGTTAGATAATTTCTCGACGCATGTTTTAGGCAAATTATTAATGGTCAAAACTGAAAACACTCAACATAATTACCCTAATTCCATAAAAATCATTCTATTTCGTCTATATTTTACCCACAATACCTCTAGGAACATGAATAAAACATCGCAAGGTTACATGAATTACGAATTTCTCGATTCCCACATTGACAATAGTGATTTGGATTTAAAATTAAATTACGTGTTTTCATTAAATATTCATATAATACGTATTAGACATTTAATTTACATAATTCTTAGTGCTAATGTGACAAGCGAGTTTATCTATTTATTCTTTCGTTTTAAATTAATCTCTCAATTATTTCTATTGTTCAA
>MJUU01040733.1:10313-33158 GCA_002080025.1 Modiolus philippinarum
TTTTTAATGCTCCTAAAAGAAACAATTAAGTCACTGTGCTAATTACATGATTTCAGTATAAAGTTCGTTCAAACGTGTTTCAATTCTCAATTTGCGATTTTATACCTATACAAACATACTAGTAATACGCTAAATTACAAATAGCTCACAGTATGGAAGTATTGTTATCCCTTGAGAATATATTGCTACTCTCGACTATTCCTCGGTAAGACCGTTTATTAGTGTAGCAAACTTATATCATCCTACTAAATAATCCAACAAATGTATGTTTTAGGACAACCACCAAGCAAACCTGCAAATCGACAAAATATCTTTATAAGTGCAGTCTTTGCAGGTAAGTAATTTAGCTGCTCTGTTCGTGCATATGCGTTTGATTAAAGTCTTATTTATTTTTATTAGAAAATTTTGTTTAAAACTAAGGGGTATCTCCCTCATGCAAAGCTCTGTCCTTAGCTGAGTTTGGCTATCTATTTAGATCCTTTTGATTTTTTGTTCTGCATCAGCCTTTTTACACTGAATCAAATATTCGTAAATACAAACAACAGCGAAATAGAGTAAATAATTTTAAAAAAACTGCAAAAGAAAATTTTGAGAAAAAAACTAGATAATATTATTTTAGAAAATACATCAAATCCTAAAACATATTGGAAGATAATGAAAATGCTTGTCAAATCAAACAACGGTTTTCACAATATCCCCCCTTTTCAGAATATAATACACGATGATACTTTGGGAAATACTGTATACGAAGATGACGAGAAATGTCAATTGATGAATAAATATTTTAGTTCAATTTCTGATATACAAGATGAAAATGTTGTACTTCCGCATATTGAGCCAAAAACTGATCATGAGTTGAATAATATTTTTGTACATAAAGATGAAATTGTCGATATCATTAAAATATTAGACCTGAATAAGGCATCGGGACCAGACATAATTAGTCACAAAATGTTAAAACTTTGTCCGGAAATACTTGCTGAGCCCCTACAAATAATATTTAATAAATCTCTGAGTGAAGGCAAATATCCGTCGTCATGGAAAATTGCCAACGTAACTGCTATTTTTAAAAAAGGGGACAATTCATTGCCCTCTAATTATCGCCCTATATCCTTAATAAGTTGTATAGGAAAAATAATGGAACGTGTGGTATACAAATATATATATAACCACCTCAATAGATATAAACTTATATATGAATATCAATCTGGATTCCTTCCTAAAAATTCAACTGTGCACCAGTTACTAGAAATATATAATTGTATCTTAAATTCACTAGAGAAAAAAGAGATAAATTGCTTTGTGTTCTGTGACTTTTCTAAAGCCTTTGACAAAGTTTGGCACAGAGGATTATTACATAAATTAAAATCGTATGGAATTCATGGTAACTTGCATAAATGGCTCAGTGATTATTTATTTGAGCGCAAACAGAGAGTTGTTGTTAAAAACTCAATGTCGTCCCTTAACCGTGTCAAAGCTGGTGTTCCTCAAGGGTCCGTTTTGGGACCTTTATTGTTCATTATCTATATCAATGATATTGCAGAGACACTTATATCTTTAACAAGACTGTTTGCTGACGACACATCCTCTAGCTACTCAAGTGATGATCAATCACAAATTCAAAACGTGATTGATCATGATTTGAGTGCACTAAGTGAATGGTCGTAAAAGTGGCTCATGTCATTTAACCCCCAAAAAAACAGAAATAATGTTATTCGCTAATACTGAAGTTTCAGAGATGTGTTTTAGATTAAATGGGAAAAATGTTCCCGTCACAAAATCTAACAAGCACTTGGGAGTAACTTTTAGCTCAGATGCTAAATGGAATACGCATATTGATAAAATGATATCAAGTGTTTCAAAACACTTAAATATTCTACGAAAACTAAAATTTAAGTTAAGTAGGTCAAATCTAGAAAAACTTTATTTAATTTACATTCGACCCATTCTTGAATATGCTTGTGAATTATGGGACAATTGTGGTGTTGGATATACAAATAAATTAGAACAGATGCAACTAGAAGCAGCCCTAATTGTCATTGGACTACCAACTTTTTCAAGTAAAGAAGCAATATACAAGGAAATTGGTTGGGAACCGTTAAAAAACCGCCGTAATAGACGTAAATTAAATATGTTCTACAATATCCAGAGTGGCAATGCCCCTACTTACCTTCAAAATTTAATACCACCAAGTATACAGAGCACAACGATTTATCCTTTGAGAAATGGTGAAGATATAATTGTCCCTTTCTGTAGGTTATCTTCAACCAGTGATTCTTTCATTCCTTCTGCCATTAGACAGTGGAATAATCTAGACCTTACTACACGACATGCAGATAATCTCTCTAAATTTAAATCATTGCTTAAAAACTCTAGTGAAGAGAAGATCAATATCCCAAGTTATTATTACTTTGGACAACGAAAGCTTAATACTATTTTAGCACAGTTTAGATGCTCGGCAACATTTCTAAACAACGATCTTTTTAGAATAAACTTATCAAACCCATCTTGTCGTTGTGGTGCTCCATGTGAAGACTACAACCATTTTTTCTTTGTATGTCCATTATATTTTGATCTTCGTGGTGTTTTATTAAATAATTTGGTCTGGTTGCCCGAATGTCTTGACGTGAACCTCAAACTTTTGATTAGCGGTAGTGCAACGCTTACCGATGATGAAAATATAGAAGTTTTTAGAGCTGTATTCGAGTATATAAAAACTTCTAAACGATTTCTTATAGTATGATTATACTTCGAGCTTATTTATATAATTGTATAGTCCACACACACGCACACACACAACTGATACACTCTGCGTTTCTATCCTTTGTGTATCTTTTTTTCTGTCTTTTTGTATTCATTGCTCTAAAAATATTTATTTGTACTTTATTAATGAACTTGCATGCCTACATATTATTGTAATATATTGTATTTATGGAGAAGACGATCTAAGTTGGATTAACTTGTGTCTTATCCATTTTGCTGTTTATTATTGAGCAAATAAAATAAGTTTAAAGTAAAGTAAAGTTTTACACTTTTCGATTTCTAGATTTCCACGTTTTGATTTTATCTGCACTGATGAGACATATTGCTGCGGTCAAGCAAGTGGCAAAACTATTAAGATTTACATCCCAAGCTCTCTACCTTTCATTGACTCGCCGTCGTTCACAGACAACATTGTATACATTTGTCAGGTTTTCACGTCTGATATATCTACAATGTAGACATTTCACATCGACGAATCTAACACATTATGTAAGCTTGGGTGTTAATCTTGACTTATTACAATAAAAGTTTTTTCCACTTCCTTGACCGCAGCAATAAGTTGTCGAAATGGCAATATGCAGAAAGTAAATTTAGAGTAACTTCGGTATTTCGTTATTTATTTATATATTAGCAGTTCCTGTCAATGTATTTAAGGGAGTACGAGCGTCAGATTTCAGAAGCATTCGATATCCTCTGGTTTTATCCACTCTAACAGGGTTAATTTTTTAACATGGATCATAATTTCTTGGTCATATGTCACTTTAACATGCATAAAATAGACAATATGCAAAATTTTATCAACTTCCAATTATATTTTTATATATTTTAAGGCATAGAAACAGCTAAGGGAAAATGAAGGAAAACTCTAGAGAGAACCGTTTCCTGCCAAAATTTCAACGTCTTATATCTCGAAAATTCTTACATGGATTTTCAATTTTTTTGCTCATGTTATTCTATTAGTAAAGATCTTCAAAACAAAAGGTCAGAATTTTAATTCTAATTACAAAATTTCTGACACTCGTACTCCTTTAAAAAAAAATCCACACCATTTCTCAAATGAGACGTGTTTTATTTTTGATTTACTCATTAGTTGATTTTAAACAATGAAAACAAGAAGTCAAATGAGTAACAAGGGAGATTGTGGGTGGGTGGGATTGTTTGTTGGGGGATGTGTGGCTTAATTTGTCATTCCTCGTTTGAAAACAAATGATTCGTTGGTACAACGTACACTAAAAAGTATTTTGATTCTCACAGGGCGTAAATGATTAGAAATCGTTTGCCGAGCACCAATTTTTTTGGCCAATAGGACTGTACATTGTCAGATTTTAATTTTTATACTTTCTGTTACATCAAAATTACATGAAAGTTGCATTGTATTGAAAAACAATATACCACAAAAATGAAGTGGTCGGACATCATTTTTGGCGAGAATCAGATCCTCCTTTTTTCGTTATATCTCGCGTAACATGACGTGACTTACAGACAACATCGTATGCAGAAATCGGTAGCAAATTCACACTACATCATCCCTTAATATTGCTTTGAGAGTTTAGATTCGTGTTGATCGAGTGTTGGAAACTGATGAAAAAAAAAATATATATATAGAGATATTTATCGGTAATTTGTATGAGTTTCCTTTGATCTCTTTGAGCATTTTTTTGCTACTGCCCGAATACGGACTAGTATTTGCAAAAAGTAACTTAAGCCAAGATAACCTTGTCAATCAACGCATCAATGTAAAAATAGAAATATACATTTACAAAAACTGTAAAGGATCGCAAAAATTCTTTTATTAATTAATAGTTTATTTCATAATTTCTTCAAAATTTATTATCATTTTTCTAAATCTGTTGTGTCAAATGATTTCGTTAATTACCGATAAAAAGAATACTAGAAGTTTTGATTCGGATACTTCAAATATTGTCTTCATTAATAAACTCGTCCACTAAGTGGGCTAGTCCATTATGTCGACAATATTTTTTGTATCCGAAACAAAACTTCCACGTCTGTGCAAAACATGCAACGCAATTGAAGATGAAAAACATTTTCTTTTGTTTTGTAATAGAAATAATACTTTAAGACAAATATTGTATAAAAATATTAAAGACAGTGATCCAAATTTCTTTAACTTGACAGACAAACAAAAAATCCAAAACTTATTAAACCCAGCTTCCTCCCAACAAGTAAAAAATATAGGTTCCTTTTTAAAACAGTCTATGAAACTGAGGTCAGGGGACTTAGGTTGATTAACTTGTTGATGTTTAAATGTTTGTTATGCCTATTGTTTATTGTTTGTCACAAACATTATATGTTTCATGACAATAAAGAATTTGAATTATTTTATATATACTTACAATGATCAATGAACCCATATTAAGTGATATTTTCCAGTTGCTACTACATGTTAAGCTTTTCATGAAGTAGTTTTTAGCTAAACATGGCAAATTCTGTGGCAGTGAATCCATGTCATGCCACAATATTCCTGCATTTTCCTCTTTGTTTACCTAAACTTTTTTTAGTTTGCAAACACAATAATTTCATATGTTTTGTGAATAGTGTATACGGTTTTATTGGCTGTGAGCTAAGAACAATAACAATGGCTTCCAGACGCAAATAACCCATATGGAGAAATAATTATCATTTAAAATGAATATTCGTTAAATTTAAATTAGAAATAGAATCACTTGACTTCTCAGCATTCTCACCAACGCCGACTTCGTCATACAGCTTTTTATGCTAAAACACGGATATTTGGTCTTGCCCGATACTGTATTCCTTTTTAAAATCTTTTTGACACTTCCTTATGACGTTTTCAATGTCAAAACAAAGCGTAAATCGAGAATTTTTAGAGAAAACGCTGATTTTATAAATTGACACAACTTCAAATTGGGGAATATTTAGCTTCCGTGGGAAATTCGAGTTTACAAAGAACAAAATTAAGGTTTGTAGCGGCATTTTCGTTGACACTCAGAGTTTTGATGTCTTACCATGTATCTTGTTTTTGTAATGTCTTTGCACGTAAACTTTGGCAATGAAGCTAAGGAAGCTGATGTTTTCAGCCATTTTGTCAAAATATATATGATACGGTGTTAAAGGACTCGAGCTTCAGATTTACATACGGCTTGGTAACTTCGAAATTATCTTCTACGTCAATATGACATGATTCGTTTGACTGCATATCAGAGTTAAACATTGTATTTGATCTGCAACTCGGTTTTTAGCAAGAATAGCTATTTTTCAGAATTTTGCCTATCAAATACAATGGAATCAATTCCGGCACCCGTATTTGACTCTGCAATAAAAAATGCAAATGAGCAAAAATGCACTAGATTTCTCCATATGCAGAAATTAAGAAAATTTATTGTGACTTCACTAGTCAATAGATTAGTTTCAATGCAAAAAAATGTCCACAAAAGATATCAAATAATATGCAAAGCTTTACAAAGCGCAAAGAGACACATCCGGTAGAATTAATCTTTGGGACATTACATACTTGGGTTGATACTAGGCTAGTCATATTGAAGTTGATTTTTCTTTTTCAGCCGAGAAAAGGTAGCCGACAAGAAGTAAGTATATACTAAGTAAAGTTTTGTTTAAGCGTTTAATAAGGATATAGAAAAAAAAATTTTCATTAGTTATTCTTTGCTCTTATTGATGTATACACCTCCGTCAAAACAACGGCAGTACAATACCGAAGGAATAAAACATAAGATTGCATAAATCAAAGGCCAGAGAAAAGCCAAAAAAAAAAAAAACGAGAACACCAGAAGACCTAAGACGTTACACGCCCACAAAATACACCAACACAACAAATGCAACACTCAAAACTAGTGGAATTCATTATTTTGTTTTTAAGTGAGGACAGTGACACTGTTTTAAGGAGGTTCACTCCTGATGTTGTTTATTCCAAGGATTTCTTGAAACTTATTATATTTGATTATCCATTATAGTATATATGAAATGGTGAAAGGCAATTCATGTATATACGTCCATGTGCTTTTAACGGAAATACAAGACATTAAAAAATTTGGCGGGAAACGGATTTCTCTTCATTTTCCCTTAGTTCATCATAAGAACTATGTTTCTGTCTAAAAGCTAGAAACTATATCAAGAATTTTATGAAACTTTGTCAGGTGTATAGACCTTTAAAAGACATTCATGAAATAAAATATGGGGGTCCGTGTGTAAAATGTTTGAACCTGGCGATTGAACTGAGTTCAGAAATCTGACAAAACATGAATGCAATACACATTGTTATATAAGGATCACATGCAATACAACATGAATGACGATGACGTAAAAACAAAACATAATAAAACATAATAAAACTTGACAACACCTCAAAACCCATGAAAAAGAATTGTGATATTTCTTTGTTGGAATGTTTTGTTTTACGGGTCTCTGTCTCTGAAGCTGTGAATAAGATGGACCATTAAATTGGTTGTCTTGTGTGACTGTTCGCAATTGCAAGTCTAGTTAGAATTTACTTTAGAACGACAGACAATTAATTGGGTTCCCTTATAATTTAAAGTGTTGCAGCCTTATGTCATTTTTATCTGGATTATTTCAACTTTGTATAATAAAATCCGTTCATCTAGCCAGATCATCAGTAAAAGTTTTCTCGAACATCAACGTCAAAATGTTTTTCTTCAATCCAAATAATAGTCAAAATATTGATTACTAATTGTAGCTTTTAATCATAACGTATTTTTATCACAAAATATCACTTTTTATATTTACAGACTTCCTTACACGTAAGTACATGTATACATGAATTGCTCCATTCTATGGAAAGCCAGAAGTGTGAAACTAAAATTTAAGTATCCCAATTGAAACACCATGCAAATACAAAATGCAAGTTACTGTCCCGTGTTCCTATCGTTCTCTACGTTTGTCTTTTGTCTTATTCGTGTTTTTCCTTTGTATTTCCCTGGCAGATTGTGGCATGAAATTATAATTTTCAACTGCAGGTCTTTTTTACATTGAGATGTTGGGTCTAATTCATTACCGTGATCGGTTTTGATAAATGCTGTTATTTATATAATAGGGAGAAATGTCATAAGTCCTCTTTCACAATGAAAGACAAAAGAAATTGTAAAACTTCCGGCATATCCGCAATTCTATAGGTAATTTCAGTGAGCCCACTGGTGATATCCAAGCTTCTTGACAAACAGTGTTAAAATTTGAGTTGGATTTTGAAAGATCTTAAAACAAAGAACTAAATGTTGTCGGAAACGACAGCTATCCCCGCACTCCCTGTTTGACACAGAAAACAGTTGTTATACACCCTGGGCATAATTTTTTTTATTATGTTTGAAATCTACCCATTGATAGTCATTATTGTTACTAAAAGAATTTTAGGATATATGGTTGCTAAGTAGAATTCCCAAAAATAACTGGTCTTCGAGACTTTCAGGAAATTTACATAGATTGGAATCAAGTATTTTTGAAATCCCATTGATGAAAATGTTTGTCCTAAATTAAATGAACAATTTAAGTATGGTTGCTAGGTAGAATTCCAAAAAATAAGTGGTCTTTGAGACTTTTTGGAAATTTACCAAAACTGGAATCAAATATTTTTGAAATCGAATTGATGAAAATGTTTGTCCTATACTACACAAACATTTTATGTATGGTTGCTAGATGGAATTCCAAAAAATAAGTGGTCTTTGAGACTTTCAGGACATTTACCAAAATTTGAACCACCTAAGTTATCATAATTTTGTTTTTTACCAAACACTTGTCAGAATATAAGATAATATGCCAAAATTAAAAAAAAAATGTGTCTTTGACATGTCTTTGACATTTTCAGGAAATTTACCAAAATTCCAAAAGCTTATTGCAAATCTATAGACTATATGCAAGAATTCTGCATAAAGATTTAATACCCGAATCCCAAAATGTAGGAGGAGCCACATGTGTCAAAATCCAAATCTTTGGGTCTTTGTTAAAATTGACATCATGGGGCCTCTTGTTTGCACCAAGACCAATATCAAAAATCCGCTTATTGCGCATCTACAGACTATATGCAACAGTTCTACAACAAAATTAAATCCCTAAATCCATAAATGTAGGAGGAGTTTGTGTCACATGCCACATATGTAAAAATTGACATCATGGGGTATCTTGTTTGCACCAAGACCAATAATGAAAATCCGAAAACTTATTGCGCATCTGCAGACTATATGCAACAATTCTACAACAAAATTAAATCACTAAATTCAAAGATGTAGGAGGAGTTTGAGTCACAAGAAAAGTGTGACGGACGGACGGACGGAGGGTATAGCATTTACCCCGAACTGTCTTCGAAAGTGCGGGGATAATTAATCATGAATCTTCAAAAGAAAACATGAGTACGCTACAATAGACAGCAGCTGCAAGTATTGACGCCAAAGTTTTATGTCACGGGCTAAATAACGGACACAGTTTGTATAGTATAACACTCCTTCGGAGCAAAGGATATCAAAATAACTAAAAGGCATCATTATTCGAGTCGCCTGCGCTTTGCAGAAAGTACATATATGTAAGGACGTAAACGTCACAAGATAATTTTTATTACATTTTTTCAGGAGCAATAAAAGCCAGCTCTCTGATAATTTTAAGACGCACAGTCAAAGTATGGAGAACTTAAGTGTTTCAGATCAGTACCATATTTACTTCCTGTACAACTTTGAATATAAAGTTAGCAGAATAGACACGTCTTTTCTGCAAGAATTGCTGCTGAGTATCGTTTTTGTCTACCAGTTTTGTAAGATCTGTCCTGCAATATATGTGATTATAAAGGCTAGGGCCAAGACAAAAACATATTTGTTTCAGCTAACATGCTGTAATAATGGAGAAGATATTAGGTACAATTTTCGACTGATGCTACTGTTGGTGCATTGTTGGTACCCGGCGGTATTCACCTGTCCAGAAGTCAGTACTTCGGAAGTGACCCGAAAGCCGATTTTATTTGGAAACTTGCAATATCTAAATTTACATAATATATGTACATTTGTTGACAAGTAAGGAGTATCTCATCATGCAAAGATTCGTCCTTAGATTATTTTGGCTTTCTGTTTAGATTATATTTGTTATTTGCTCTCTCTCACTCTTAAACAATATACATAGACGGATGACAGCTGTAATAAGTTGTCGAAATGCGCATATGCAGAAACAAAATTCACAGTAACTTCGGTATTTTGTTGTTTAAAACATCTTCGAGTTTATGAGCATCCAAAGGTTTAGATTTTATCTGCACCGAAGAGATATAAGTTGTCGAAATGGTCATATGCAGAAACCAAATTTAGAGTAAGTTCGATATTTAGTTATATAGGAAAGAAATTCTGACTTTAACAGTGGTTAACAGAAATATCTTAAAAACATTAGTGTAAGTAGGTTAGCAGAAATAATGGTATATCTATTACAAATATGAATTGCCGTGATTTTGGATTTCTAATTTTGGAATTTCCCTTTCCTTATTTTTGCTTAAATATCCGTGTGCTGATGTTTAATAAACAAAATAATTAATAAAATAGGCTACAACCTTATTCAAAGTGTAACCTTTATGTACAACTCATATTTTATTTACTTTAGAAAGTCAATGTTGTTAACTTTATTTTGTTATAACACAACATACATTTTATATATTGTAGGCCTAACTTGTGTTTATTTTCCTTTTTGTATTTTAGTTGCTGGACTTGTTGTCATACAAGGTGAGAATACTAACCACTATATAGTTTTATATATAATCAGCTCATATACATGTATTTGTAAAAAGTAAATCGTTCCTTACTTATTGATAAATCAATAGTTAAATAATATACCTGATACGAGTTAAAATCCAAACCACATGTTTTGTTATAATTTTAAAGGCCAACTCGACGGGTTTTACTCAAGTTAACCTTTGGCTTGTTAACTGGAGCTTAATATATTTATCATATATTTAGTCTTATTTAGAGTATATCATATTTTAAAACCTTGTTTTGTGGGTAATAGTGTTGATATTTCAAAGTCAAATACCTTGTTTTTATTTAAGGTAATAGTATAATTAGTGGCCTAAATCTACGCCACTGGCCGTTCCAGTCCGCTGAATTAATAATTCTTTCTGTCAATGGGATGTATACTGTAATCAATGAAGTTAAAACATATAAAAATATGCCCTTTTCCACAATTAGTACATGTTTAGTTAAGTACATATTTAGTTTTGGAAAAAAATAACTTTTGTGGACCATTGTCTTGTTAATTCTCCTCTCATCCATTTGATTTTGTATTATTGATCATACGTCCCATATGGAAATACCCGATGTTATTTTTAACCTTTTGTATATAATAATTGTATAAATAACTTAATAACTTCCAAAGATTTATCTGAGTTATGCTGTGCATACAGTAATAAGCTTTTAATTGTGAAACTATGCAATTATGTTTTTTTTAGAAGAGCTGAACTACTCACATATTCCCATGAAACCTTTCAAATATTTGTTTATTTGTTTTTCTTTGTATATATGTTTTTTCTTCTTCTTTTTTACTATATCACATGTTGTATTTACGGTGTGTCGAGCATTGAGAATCTTATATTACAAATATATACTTGATTTATCAGGAATTATTGATCTTGTTTGTTATCATAATATGAGTGCCAAGGGAGATATTTTAAACTTCGAACTTATTAATTTAGTTAAAGATAATGGGTAATTCTACCATACAACATAGAATCTCCATTGGCATATTTTATTATAAATGTTATACACTTATCAAAAAAAAAGGGGTCTTTGTTCTTAAACAATGTTCTATGTTTTACTTAATTGTTAGTATGATCTTGTATTTTGTGAATGTAAGTTTCCTATCACTTCACAAATTTGTATTTGAAGCATTTTTCAATAATGTTTATCTTATTATGATACATATGCTTCTTATTTTTATGTCAAATGACGTGGAAATGAATCCTGGTCCTCAAGCCGAGGAAATTTCGATTTTTCATGTAAACGCGCGTAGTATCAGAAACAAAATTGACTATTTTGATATCTTAGCCAGTGAATCGTCCGTTATTTGTTTTACAGAAACTCACTTAGACGAAAATGTTACAAATGACAATTTACTCCTGCAGGGCTATAATCTATTTAGAAAAGACAGAAACTGCTTTGGAGGCGGGGTACTGGTTTATATTTCCGAATCTTTGAAAATTAATCGTAGATATGATTTAGAATCTGTTTTCGTTGAAGCTATTTGGCTTGAAATCAATTTTCCGAGATACAAACTTTTAGTTTGTGCTTTTTATAGATCTCCTGGAGCAAACCGGGTGTTTTGGCAAAATTTGGAATACTCAATAGAAAGGGTATTTAATTCGACGACCAAAATCGTAATTACTGGCGACCTGAATATAGACTTATCTGTCGACCATGATAACGGCTTAATTGATATAATGAACGCTTTTTATTCTGTTAATTTAATCCTCGAACCCACCCGATTCGATCCTAAAAGTGGTCGTGCTTCACTTTTAGATCCTGTTCTTGTTTCAGCTGACTGTAATGTTTCCCTTGTAGAGATTATTGATGTAATTCGAAGCAAAAGTGATCATAATGCAACAAAGGTGTTTTTAAATATTCCTCACTGTACTGACAGTAGTTATAAACGCAATGTATGGATATATAAAGACGCCAATTATGTCAAACTGAATCAAGATATAAGATCTTTCGACTGGCATACGCCCCTTCTAAATTTTGATGATGTTGATGATATGTGAAAAATTTATAGAACTAGCTAAAGATTCTATTCCTTCTAAGGTAGTAACTATTAGGTCAAATGACAAGCCGTGGTTTAATTCTGCTATACGTAAAGAAATTAGAATTTGGGATAGATTACAAAAATTACGACATAAAAAACCTTAAACAAACAATCAACAAAGATATAGAGTTCAACGTAATAAAGTCAATAACATGATTATACATGCCAAAGAGCAGTTTTTCTTAAATGCTAATGGCTTGTTAGATCAACATTCTACTTCTAATCCAAAATCATTCTGGTCTCTAGTAAAACATATAATGGGTAATACCAAATCTATCATTATTCCCCCATTAAATAATCCATTTTCGACGGATATAGTAGCCGATGATAATGAAAAGGCAATACCTTTAAATACTTATTTTGCCTCAATTTCATCAGTTGATGATAGAGATATTGAACCTCCTGATTTACACATTAGAACAGATTCAAATTTAGACATAGAAGAAATTCGAGAAAATGAAATTGTTGATATACTAGAAAGTCTTAAAATTGGGAAAGCCTCTGGAAATGATGGTATTAGTCACCAAATGTTAAAAAATACTGCCCGTTCTGTAGCTATCCCCTTATATATTATTTTCAATTATTCACTTAGATTTGGGAAATTTCCCTCTTGTTGGAAACTGGCCAATGTTCTTGCATTATATAAAAAGGGAGATAAATCAGTTGTTTCTAATTATCGACCTATTGCATTATTAAGTTGTGTTGGTAAAGTCTTTGAACGTGTTATATTTAAGCATATCTACAACTATATGAATGAGCATAACTTACTTTATAAATTTCAGTCTGGGTTTGTTACAGGTCATTCAACATGTCATCAACTCATTGAAACGAATCACAGAATATGTTTATCTTTGGAGAAAGGAGAAATGTCTGTGTTGTCTTTTGTGATATTTCAAAGGCATTTGACCGTCTTTGGCACAAAGGTCTATTTTCTAAATTAAAATCCTATGGAATTCATGGGAAACTTTTTCTTTGGCTACAGGATTATCTGAAAGACAGGAAGCAGCAAGTTCTGCTTAAAAATTCCAAATCAACACCAGAATACTTGAAAGCAGGGGTTCCACAGGGATCAGTACTTGGACCCTTATTGTTTTTGATATACATCAACGATATAGCAGATGAAATTAATTCTTTTGTTAGATTATTTGCGGATGATAGTTCTCTTCTGTATTCTTCAAACGATATTCCGGAAATAGACACTAATTTGAACAGAGATCTTACTACTCTTGATAACTGGTCAAAAACTTGGTTGGTTAATTTTAATCCTCAAAAAACAGAAGTTATGCTATTTACATTTAGGAATTATCAAGTACCAAATTTATTGTTTAATGGACAAAATATTGAAATTGTCGATAATCATAAGCATCTCGGTGTTACATTTTCTAATAACTGTAAATGGACAGTTCATATAGAAAATATTTGTAAAAGTGTATCTAAACAGTTATTTGTTTTGCGTAAATTGAAATACACACTTTGTAGGAACAACCTTAACACTATTTATACTACATATATTCTACCCTTACTTGAATATGGTTGTGAATTGTGGGATGGATGTTCCTCTAGTGATAAAAATAAACTTGAACGCCTTCAATTGGAAGCGACAAGGATTGTTACAGGGCTACCGCGATTTGCCAGTGAAGAATTTTTATTTTTTGAAACCGGTTGGGATACATTAGAAAACAGGCGAAAACGACGTAAACTTAATTTGATGTTTAAAATAAATAACGACAAAAGCCCTTTTTATTTGAAAGAATGTTTACTTGAATATTCCAATAATGAAAATCTTCATAATATCAGGAACCGTAGTCAATATAGAATCCCATTTTGCCGTCTTGAAACGTTCTCAGAATCCTTTTTTCCGTCGACTATCAGATTATGGAATTATCTTGATCCAGGACAAAGAAACCAAGCGACTTACACTAGTTTTAAGAACTCCCATACAAAAGATAATTTTACCGTTCCTTCTTACTATTTGATTGGTTCTAGAAATGTGAACATTTGGCATACTAAATTACGTCACCGTTGTAGTCAACTGAAAGCCGATCTTTTCTTAGTCAACTTATGTAATGATCCAAAGTGTGATTGTGGTTGTCCATTTGAAGATGCTATACATTATTTTTAGCTCACCTGGCCAAAGGCCATGTGAGCTTTTGCCATCACTCGGCGTCCGTCGTCCGTCCGTCCGTCCGTCGTCCGTCCGTCCGTTAACTTTTATTCAAAAATCTTCTCCTCTGAAACTACTGGGCCAATACTTACCAAACTTGGCCTGAATCATCACCAGGGTATGCACTTTCAAGTTTGTGATTTTTATGTTCGTAGACCAAACAACATGGCTGCTGTTACTAAAAATAGAACATAGGGGTAAATTGCAGTTTTTGGCTAATAACTCAAAAACCGTTACAGATATCAAAAATCTGACATGAGGTAAAATGATCAGCATGACAAGATCTACCCGCTGTGCAATTTTGAAGAAAATCCTAAAGCCCATCTCGGAGTTATAGCCCTTTTTCTGATAAATTTTCAAAATTTTTGCATTTTTTATTTTTTATTTAAAAAAGCGTAACAGATAGAAGTCAAATGTAAATTGCAAAAATGTTCAGCATATCAAGATCTACCTACCCTGAAATTTTGAAGAAAATCCACATACCCTTGTAGGAGTAATTGCCCTTTTTTCACCGAATTTTTTAAATTTTCGTATTTTTCATCTATTATTTCCAAAACTATAGAAGATAAAGGTTATGTGTAAATTGATGAAATGTTTGCCATGCTGTGGCGACTTCAAAACTGATGTTGAAAATTGTTCCTTGACCGCCATTTTCAAAATGGCCGCCAAAAAAGGCGGGAAAATTCAACATTGTCCGATTTCAATGAAACTTGGTTTCCAAATAGATCTTGATATTGCGAGTTCAAAACCGGTGTTGAAAATTATTCCTTGACCGCAATTTTCAAAATGGCCGCCAAAAAAGGCGGGAAAATTCATCATTGTCCGATTTCAATGAAATTTGGTTTGCAAGTAGATATTGATGTTGCGACTTCAAAACTGATGTTGAAAATTGTTTGTTGACTGCCATTTACAAAATGACGTCTCGACTTCAAAACTGGTGTCAAAAGCGGTCCTTAGCAAGACCGTTTTTTTACCAAAACCCAACAAAGAAATATAATAAAACATGATCAAACTTTAAAAACAGTTCAAGATATTGGAGGTGTTCGACCTACAAAAGTTTGAGAAACTGAAGATCAACTGTATAACTTACATTGTTACCTTGATTGTGGCAACTGAAAACCAGGTGAGCGATACAGGCTCCTGGGAGCCTCTAGTCTTGAATGTTCGATCTTTCATAACATTAGAATACAATATATCGATAGCCTTCTTCCTTATATTACACCAACTATTGACATTATTTTATTTGGTTCAGATATGCTTGACCAAGGAACAAACACTGTTATTTTTGCAATGTGCATAATTTTATTATTAATTCTAAAAGATTCTCCAATTAGCTCAACTCTGCTTAGTATTTGTAGTGTTTTAGATTATAATGTACTTTTGTTTATAGTTCTATCAGTATTTCATTATATCATTACTCACACCTATATAATATTTGCATTGATTATTTTCATATATTAATTATCACTGTATGTCATCTTGTGTATTATTGTGTTTAATATCATTGTAGGGAAAGAACCTAGTAAGTTGTAAAAACTTGTGTTCAATCCCACATATTGTCGTTTTTGACAATAAAAATATGTTTAAAGTAAAGTACTAACTACAGAATGGTCAAAGATTGCTGTTTGATTTACAGATTACGCATTTCCTTTTTTGTAAAGAGAAATGGCGTTTTGGTCTTTATTGATTTTAGGAGATGGTGATAATAAATAAATTACCGAACAGAGCTGTCAAGAGCCGAAGTCTATGAGACAAAAAGACAAATCAGGTGGAAGCCACCGGAAATAATTGTCGACCGCAATGGTTTTGACGTGGTACAGGCATTTCCAAATAAATGGTGGGTTAAACCGGTTTTATAGCATGCCAAACATCCACTTCCATTCCGGTAGCAACTCAACAGTAATTTTTTAAAGGAGTTGCGCTACCTATGCGAGCCTTGACAATTTACCATCTACCTTGTGTCGTAGGATAAGACAAATGTGAAAGCTATATGCGCGGTCTGTATCCTTGAGCCTAAACCATATTTAGTGTTAGTAGGTTTAGACTTTTATAGCAATTACACGATTAGGTTAAGATCATTCCTGCAGCAGCTTTGTTTTAAATGAAGCTCAATTCTTCATTTTTACCAACTAGAAACATTAGGAAGTATCGATAAATAATTCAATTTGGAGGATTTATTTACCTGCTGTCGATTTGTCGACGTTCGTAAGGATATACATGTACTTTGAAAAAGCAGTTAATTCGACTTCATGACCATTTCAATTTAAAATAATATGTCTCTTAAGCACTAAAAGCAATCAAGCGTTTTGAGGATCAAACCTCCATTTATATCAAAGATTTTTATCAGACTTAACAAAACTAAGTTCAGTTGAGTTCTGACTGACAGAAAATAACAAAACCTTGGAACATAATGCCCATGTTTGTAAATGCAATAGCTGTGTTCTTATTTTGTTTTACAAATTTTAAACTCTTTGCTACTTCTTCGCGATGGTCGACCGGCTAGGTAAAATGTATTTCAAACTAGAATATTTATTGGTCTATACTTTTTCCCATTTCAATTTTTTAATATTTATAAGTAAACACCTAGAATGGCCGAAAATTGCAACCACAAGCCACAACCCACAGGGAAACTACGAAAAATACATAAAACATAAAATATTTAAATCGATAAACTTATAGGCATATTAAATGTAAAAATATACAGCTAAATGATTGATGTTACTATTTCAGGGATGCATTTGTGACAATGGAGTTTGTAAAGCAGGTAGATGCAGTTGAATGAAAAGAAAATATTGCTGCTTTCATTCTTAAATTCTTAAAATGTACATTTAAATTGTAAAAAAAAAACTAACTGTATAAATTAAGTTATGATATGTATATGTTCCGTGTGTATATGTAAGTAGCTATTAAATGTCATTTCAAACTCTATTTTGGCTGTTTTAGGTAAAAACTCGGACAATGCAAATGGGACGAAAACTTCATGTGTAATCCGAAAAGACTGATTTGTTTGTTGTTTAGTCTATATAATTAGAAAATCAACCAAAATCATAATCCAATCAAATTGAAAACCAATTCCTTTTGGCATAGACCATTTGATTTTAAGGGGAAATTCCTGAGATTTTCATCTGAAAATCAAATGGTCTATGTCCTAAAAGAAACTAAAAATTATTGAAGAAATAATTTGAGAAATGTCAAAGAATAAATTTGACAATTTGTGGTCATTCAAAACATTTTAAATCTCATTTTTTTATCTTTATTGTCTTTCAAGATCAATTTTTACTTTAATTTTATTCAAATAACTAAAATAGTGATATCATTCCAGTACAGGATTGATTGAGAATGAAATATGAGGAAATTTTGTATCTCGGTGTGTGGTTCGCTGACAAAAGATGAGCACTCCGCTTTTTCAAAGTTATTTTATGTTTCTATGATATCAAATCATTTGGTATATTTGGATCATATTGGTTATTTGCTCTCTATCAGTTTATAAATATCTTTGAGTTTCTGGTCTTCCAAACGTTTAGATTTTATCTGCACTGAAGAGACATAAGTTGTCGAAATGCCCATATGCAGAAATGAAATTCACAGTAACTTCGGTATTTAGTTATTTGGTATATCGAAAAGAATTGTAAAAATGCAAGTCCAGTATGGGGTCACAAATAACAATGAATAATACTCTACTCATGTCATTGTTTTCCTTGGTGACCACACAAGAAATTTGAAAGAAAATAGAGATTTTTGTAGGGGTGTGCTTTATTGATGATATTTGTGTCTGTAAAAGACATATATAGATGTGTTTATTTGCCTTTGAAGATACATGTTGATACTCTCAAATGTAGGCAAATTCAAAATAAAAATCTCATCACATGCTTTCCTTTGAAGCGGAACGATCTTCAAATAAATACTCATTAGCACCAAAACTGAAAGGCGAGTCGCTGTGCCCTAAACGTCCAGTTACCTAAAAAAATTAGTTAAGCAAGATGTAGTTTCTTTAACATTTTTATATTTAATTATGTACAAAAACTAATAATGGTAATTGATATTTAAAAGCAATATATTTTTTCTGTCAAAATCACTAAGTTCAACAATCTGTATTTTTCATAAAAAATACACCATAGCCAAATCTTTACCATCAACAGATCTTTGATCTGTTTAAAAAATATATATAAATTAAAACTGTTGGAGTACGGAAAGACCATGTATTGGACTTATGGACA
This sequence comes from Modiolus philippinarum, assembly GCA_002080025.1. Classification (NCBI taxonomy): domain Eukaryota; kingdom Metazoa; phylum Mollusca; class Bivalvia; order Mytilida; family Modiolidae; genus Modiolus; species Modiolus philippinarum. The sequence continues at coordinate 29,223 of MJUU01040733.1, forward strand.
GAAGTTACTCAGTATGCCTTAAAACTTTGTGACTCGAGATTAAACATAATTAAACATGCTCAAAAAAGACGGTATCGCTCACCTGCGCCATGGCTGGCATAAGAAGTCATGACCATTTAATTGACTGATGGACAGGAGTAACTCAGTGTGCCTCAGGAGTTTTCGTCGCGAAGTTAAACATGAAGCTTTGAGACCTTGTATATCTCACCTTGGCCGTTGCATGCTGACATATAAATGTGTATGCGTACCTGCTACACAATTTTCAAAATAATCCCAATATTTAAGGGTCCCCCCCGCAACGCGGAGCGGGACATAGAAATGCCGGGCGTCCGTGCGTCCGTCCTTCACACTTTTTTAAGCGCTCTCATGCGTAAAAATTGTGACGGATTTTAATAAAATTTATACCAAATATTTTAACACTAATACCTTGTTCAATTTTGATAATCAGCCTTCGTCAATACGTTATGAGTGAGTTGAGGGACTTTGACCACAATAATGACTCCGTTTTATTTAAAACGCTCTCATGCCTACAAACTTTAACAGATTTTCATGAAATTTATACCAAATGTTTATACTACAAATGCCTTGGTCAAGTTCGAAAATCAGCTTCTGTCAATACTTTTTGGCAGTGAGACTTTGACCAAAATAATGACTCTATTTTATCCAAAAATTGACCTTGTAAGCGCTCTCATTTCTTCAAATTTTGACGGATTTTCATGACATTTTTACCATATTTTAATACTACTCATGCCTTGGTCAAGTTTGAAAATATGTCTCGGTCTATACTTTTTGACGGAGTTATGGGACTTTGACCAAAATAATGACTCCGTTTTATCCAAAATTGACCTTGTAGTGAGTGCTATCATGCCTACAAATTTTGACGGATTTTAATGAAATTCATACCAAACGTTTAACTATAAATATCTTGATCAGGTTCGAAAATCAGCCTCGGTCGATCCTTTTTGTATCGACATACATTCAATTCTGGGACAGCTTTGAATGTTTGAAAATATTGCAATTTCATATACAGTATACTAGTATACTGCTTGACCGGCGGGGGACCCAGGAATTCTATTCTTGTCAAGTTTGTTAAAAAAGCTGATGTTATATAATTCAAAGTATGTTCCCAACTGCCATCTATTTTGGATGGGATGCAGACCTACTGTCACCTTTTTTGAAAGGGACCATATAAGGAGTACTGTGTCTAACTTTGGCCAAGTATTTTCAGAGTATGTTTTGCCATAGTGTCCAATGTGAAACTCAGTTCTCTGCTAGACATTATATCAGAAGATTAGGTGCTGGACATATAATTTTAAAGGGGACGACATAAGGACTATTATACATGACCAAGTTTGATTCAACTGCATTTGTGCTTTGTGTTAAAGAAGAAAAACTCTGAATGGTTTCCCGAAGTGTCCAATCTTAAATTTTGTTCCCCGCTGGCCACAATCTTGGATGCAATGCGGACTTCCCACACACATTTTCAAAGGGGACAATTTGAGGAAAATTGTGCAAAATTATGGTTTCAATTAGCCAAGTACTTTCAGATGTGTTCTTTGAATATGTTTTTCCAAAGGGTCCACTGTTAGACTTAGTTCAGCACAAGCGGTCAACTTGGATGAAGTTCAGACTCGCTGGACACATTTTAAAAGGGACAACCTAAGGAGTATTCTGCCTAAGTTTGGTTCCAAATTGCCATTGCAGTTTAAGATATGAAGATTTTTTATTTTCCTTTCTATGGGGTCTTAGGTTACACTATGTTTCTCGCTAAAAGCCATATTTGTTATGATGAGGACATGCCGGACAAGGCTGTCAAAGTCGATCAACTAAGGACCATTATGACCAAGTATGGATAGAATTGACCAAGCTCTTTCAGAGGAGAAGATCTTTTAATAATTTCTATAAGGTCCTATATTAAAATACTTCCCCACTTGCCACCATCTTGGATTAGGTGTGGACTTTCTGGACACATTTTCAAAGGGGACCACCCAAGGACTCTATTCTACTCAAGTGTCGTTCTAATTAGCATATCAATAGCCTCTTTTGATATTGAAATTAAAGATTATCCCCACTTTGACTATATATAACTAACTTGGTGCATGGAGATAACCGACCAATGTTTCTTAATGGCCAAGTATTTTCAGAGGAGAATATCTTTGAACATGTTTACTCATAGGGGCAGATGTAAAACTACGTTCTGTGCTGATGGCCATCTTGGATGCGATGCGGACTTGAAAGACATACAAGGGGAAAGTCGTTACCAAGTTGTGGTTCCAGATGGCTTAAGGTAGATAATCAGTAATATTTATATCCATGAGATTTTGTTGTAAATCGGCATAATGGAAGAACTAATCCTACTTACTCGAAATCTATAATAAAAAGTATGGGTCACCATGCTTGCTTTTTCTAGAAGTCAGGTCAAAGTTTGCTCATTTTTAGGCTTTTTTTTTACCTAAATTTACATTTTTCTCTGTGTTCTCGTTTTTGCCCTGTCTTTGGACTTCCGATTTTTGTGAATTTCACTCCTTTGTTCCTTCGGTATTCTACTGCCGTTGTTTTAAAGGGGACCGTGTAAAGATTATTGTGACCAAGTTTTGATTATATTAGCGGTGCGGTTTCAGAGAAGATCTTTAAATGCTTTCACATAGTGTTCAATATTATATTTTTTCCTGGCTGGCGGCCATCTTGGACTTGCTTGACACTTTTTTGAAAGATGAGGCGATCTTTGAAATCGATTCCCATAGGGTAAAATGTTTGACTAAATTCCCTGCTGGCGGCCAGCCTGATAAGGTGAGGATATGTTGCACACATTTTTGAAAGGGGACCACTGAAAGATAATTGTGACCAATTTGGTTCAAACTAGCTTTGCGATTTCAGATTAGAACATCACTGAAGTTTTTTAAAGGTCTAATATTTAACTATGCTCCCCACTGGCGGTCATCTTGGATGCAATACGGACATGCAGAACACATTTTTCAAAGAACACCAACTTACCGAGGGTATTCACTAGCCCGATAGTCATACTTGTCTAACATGAAAAAAATCACCTTGCGTTTTATATAAATTAACACTTTTTAATCAAAATTCTAACCATTTAAAAAAAAACTGAGGCTTCACTCCGTGTAGATGAAAACTGTTGTTCCTATATGATTCGTAAAGTAAAAAGATCCTAACTAGCTCTATAGAGCGACGGCATGGCAGTGCAAAATTATAGGAGTATTATTATCATAAGATACAAATGAAGATTTTCTGAATGTTTCTTAGAAATCAGTAGTATAACGCGTTACCCTAGAACACTTTTGGCGAGGAGCCCCATAGTGCATTCTTTGTAAAATATTTTCATTTTCCCCTAATTTTCCCTAAAATATGCAAATTAGTTCAGGAGCGAATTTTTGTGCTAATATAGAGGGCGCTTCAATCGTTATTGCTAAGTGTGTCATTGACCTTTGGCCTGGTCCCCTTGGTGTTGTCATTGATTTTGCCTACTGGTCCCGTCTTTATCCCAGCTTTGGCCTTGCTTTTACCCTAACCCTAATCTATTTTTTACTACACCTTAATCATTGTCTTCAGTGACTGAACCTTTTTGTTGTAGTGTTGACCTTTGACCTTTGGCCTCGTATTGAGTGCCCCGCATTTGGCTTTGACTTCACTAGTCCATAGTGTTTTCACTGGTCTCACCCTACCTCTATCCAAGGTACTTTCTTTGGTCTCGCCTTCTACTTTACCTTCTACTTTGGTCTCGCCCTACTTTTGTCCATCTCCACTGGTCTCGGCTTTATCCTAACCCTAACCCTAACCATGCGCTAACCCTAACTTTTCTGTTGTTAGATCAGTAATGTTGTATTTGTTCTGACCCTAACCATTCTTTTTGCAGTTTTTTCTATATCTCCATAGTTACTTTCTATTTTTTCCATTTTATTGGAGTTATCTCCCTTT